>JAQGCA010001369.1:0-17953 GCA_034698945.1 Protaphorura quadriocellata
AAGTAGTCAATCTTCGAGATGAAATTGCTTTGCCCAGATATTTTACATCTCACATGTTTTACGTCAACAAGAAAATGAGTGAGAATGATTTGGTCCGTATTTCTAAAGTGATTGAAAGAATTCCTGATCGGAATGTATGGGTTATGATTGCATCTGAAAGTGGATTCATTCATACTGTTCCAAAGGATGCGACTGCTTATGTTCATCGTACAGCCACCTACTCAATCACAGCTCATTACGAAGGAATCAATGATGAGTCTGATGTGAGGATTGGGTTGAAATGGTTGGACGAATTTCACAAGGCAGTCGAGAGTTTGGATAATGGTGAGACGTATCAAAATTATCCAGAGAGTGATTTGGAAAGGAATCATCTTTATTTGAAACGCCACTATGGATCCAATTTGGAAAGACTTATATCTGTCAAGCAGGACTGGGACCCGAACAATTATTTCAGAGGTCCTATGTCACTTCCCGTAAAGCAATTCTTAGATGATTCTGATTCCGATTGAATACATGTTTGGCCTTTCGTTTCTGTCTCCCGATTTGCGTACATTGACGAATAATGACGATCGTTTGCACATATCTAATTATAGTCCTGCATGAAAGGGAGTATTATTTACAATCACACATTTCAACACCACTTCATATAATACATTAATTAATTCAAATTAAAAAAAAAGTGTTCAAAATATTTCAAAAAAATCATGTTATCTTCGCAATTTCAAAATTATTTCAAATTTTTCATTTTTTTTTTAGAAATTATGAACTTTTTAGGGCATTTTTTTTTGTAAAGTGACAGACGAAAATACAGATTAATTCCAGGCGGCGCCGCGCCGGTTAACTCGCGATCAGTCGGATTTATGAAAATGGGAAATGAAAATGCTACAATACTCCGGCGTCCGTCAACATATGGAATAATATACAAAGTAAATACTTGTGTCATTGCTCCATAATCTTGACTATATCGTGTTTTATAAATATGACATGCACATCTAAATAATTTATTCGCTATTACATATCAACTTGTAGTCACTTGGTGAGATAAACAAAAACTTGGTACTGCCTGGTCGAAATGACGCACGGTTCCAAATGGGCACAAGTCGTAATAGTTTCCACTCGGCCTCAGTGCAGTGTTACATGGGACAATATAATAACAAGTTGTAAACACTTCGCATACATTTTGATATCATTTCAATTTGATAAGTTTCAGAATTTTTTAGATTTTGAACCCTGGAACAATAATAAAATGTTAATTCCAAACAACATTGCTGAAGCGACTTCTGATTGGCTCTCCAGTGTTTTAAAAGTGAACATTTTAAAAGAATCATTCAAACTCACATCAAATGTCGAAGGAGCAGGGTTTTTAAGTGAAATGGGTCGTGTTGAATTCAAGACAGAAGATGGAACTTTTTTGCAATTAATTTTAAAAATGCTTCCAACAAATGAATTTGCAAGAAAATTCGTTTTGAATGAACATTTTGATCAAATTGAAATTCATTCATATCAAAACTTATTCCCTCAACTCATTGACATTGTTCCAGAATTAGAAAAATATTTTTGTCCGGTCATCTATTCTGAAATACAAGAAGAAAATCATGGGAACGGAAATAAAATCCCATACAATTCTATTCTGATTTTGAAGGATTTGAAACCATTTGGTTATTACATGATACAATTTGATCAAGATTTTGGGTTATTTGACACAAAGGATTACTATTCTCAAGGACTTGATTTCTTAGCAACATTCCATGCTGCGGCTACAGGACTTGAACAAAAACGAAATGGAAAACTTCCTCAAATTTTTAAATGGTTTCCAAGGTTATCAACTATAAACAGTGAAATATCCCAATTATTTTCATTGTTACCGTCAGGATTTCCAGTTGTTTACAACGTTTTGGATGGACATCCAGAAATGATATCAATTCTAACAAAATTGGAACCCCGTGCTATGAAACTTTTTCAAAAAGTATTGAGTGCTTCCCAGAAATTTCCTTGTGCTGTCCATGCTGACCTTTGGACTCACAATATATTGGTTAACAATAATTCAATCAAAATCATCGATTGGCAAATGTTGACTTATGCTGACCCAACATTTGACCTCTCACTTTATATTTTGGAGTCTCTCCATTTACCATATTTAACAAAAGAAAATGTATTGAAGTCGACTAAACTATATTATGACAGATATGAAGACATATTGAAAAATAAGTTGGAGTTGACACCAGGAAGAAGTTATCAAGATTTCCAGAATTTCTTTACGACTTACGGTTTGGCGTATTGCCTGTTTTGGAGAATTTTGTGTTGCAAAGCTGTGGAAGGACAACCAAATTTTTATGACAAAGTGTACAAAATTTTTGAAATTATCATGGAATTTGGCGTTATGGATTTTTTGTCAAGTGATGTGTTTTCTTAATTTTTCCTCGCACGTACTTACTGTGCAGAGCGGAACGTGTTACTACGTGGGATATTGACTAGCCTTGACTCGTGCAAAGAACTCGTGGGAAAATGTCTATGATGCAGTGTGTCACACACTGCGTGTGGCGGTGAATTTCCTGTGTTCTCTCACTACGTACAAATCTATGTTCTAAAATAAACGAACTATAAAATCACACCATGTCGTGATATTACTCTGAAGTCATAAGATTTGTACACGTGTTGGAAACACGTGTTCGTTGGAAACACGTGTTCGTTTTCTCATCACTATTTGCTGAATTTGGTGAAATTGTTTTAAAATTTAGAATTGTCTCAAAAATTTGTCACGTTAATTCCCGACTATTAAATAGCAATAAAGAGTAAAACGTGTAAAAGTGTACATTTGCTTGATTTCTTGCATGGGAAGCGATTTTTAATATTTTTCTAGAATTTTCAGTGATTTTTAGTTGATGTTGAGTACTTTTAAAATGAGAAAACATCTAACAAAAGATTGGAAAACCGTGATATATTTTGAATGGACTTTCTTAGTCGTATCCTTGTGTATAAACCTAATTAAATATTTTGACCTTGCGGACGGCACGGGCTGCGTTGCTCAAAATCTAAATCACACAGTGCAGCGTATGGAACCTGACCCGAATGTTAAATAGCGTCCATGCATGCATAGTCATGGCCGTAACCTACTCCGCAGCTCAATGTATTAGAATTTGCGAATCAGGTTTACAATGCCAATGGCATGACCATTTCACTCTGCCTCCACGTTTTACTCCAGTCCACGTCCTCGGAGCGTGCGTTCGTGTACATACATGCCTTCGAAACTAATTCTAACAAGGGAGCGAAAATGGATGTGAGCACTAACCTAGACTTAATTCTAAAGCCGTTCGTCTTAAAATTTGGTCGTACATACCCTAGAGTGCCCTGCGGCCGAATATAACCCAAAGCTCATGAAATTAAGAAACAGGGTCCTGTTTTAGATGTCACAGAGGGCCAAAATTTAGGTGTTGGTCAGGCCCGATTTTTTAAGGCCTGTGGCCCTGGTTCTACCGAAATCCAGACCTGGGCCGGACCGGAACACTTCTAATCCGGGTTCACAAAAAATAAGTTAAATTGGAAATATTTTTAATGAATACGTATGAATAGTAGTATTCGTGGGTGGCCTTCTTGTATGTTCCCTTCCCTTGTCAGTTAATATTTTAAACTTTGACTGTTCTTTTTGCCCTGTGGTTGAACGGGAAGATGATAAAATGTATTAGAACTGGCTGATGTAACTTTCATTCAGAATGAATCATACAACACGAACACGATCCAAAACGACCATCCGCAATACAAATGCAAATATAAACAAACCATCTTCTTGTCACACCACACACAAAAAACAGAAGGTGACGAGCGCGTGCAATTTTAGCGTGGCTATAAATTCATTTCGTTCATGGACAGAGTGAGCAGATTGGAAGGAGACAGCAAGCAGTGAGTTTATTCAATTAAGTGATCAAAAGTAAAGTGTCTAATTTGTGAGGAAATGAGAGGATTCAGTTTGACAAATATTGTGAAATTGAGATATCTTGTGAAACCTGAGAAAAGTGAATCTGACATGAGATTTGAAATAAACAATTCCTTCTACTCGAAACAAGACACACACAGTTGATAACATTCATATCTGCCTGATTTTTTTAAAAGATTCGTAATCATGAGTGAAATGCAAAGTGTAGGAGACTACGAATTCAACTCCTCTGATATTTTGGGTCATGGAGCATTCGCCATCGTATACAGAGGGCGTGTTAAACAAAGCGGAGAACATGTGGCCATCAAATCAATTACAAAAAGTAAACTACCTCCCAACGCAATTGCTCATCTTAGCAAAGAAATTGCAGTTTTGAAAGAATTGTCTTCCAACCCAAATAATGGTAATCTTGTAAAACTGTTGGATTGCCAGGAAACTCCGACTCATGTCTTTCTCGTCATGGAATATTGCAATGGTGGGGATTTGGGGGATTTCCTCTTCAAGAATGGGACACTCAATGAATCAACAATTCGACATTTTGTACGACAAATCGCAAACGGAATGACAACACTCAATTCCAAAGGGATTTTACATCGGGACTTGAAACCGCATAATATTTTGTTGAATTTTGTGAATCCAACTCAAAATATCCGTCCAAACTTGGAAGACGTTACATTGAAAATTGCGGATTTCGGTTTTGCAAGATTTTTGGGTGAAGGAGTCATGGCGGCCACAGTATGCGGTTCACCGAATTATATGGCTCCAGAGATTATCACGGGAGCTACTTGTGATCTCAAGGTAAGATTATTAGAAATAGTTTAAGTTTAAAAGAATCTGAGGACGTATTATTTATTTTGATTATTTTACTCAATTTATAGGCAGACTTGTATTCTATTGGAGTTATAATTTATCAATGCCTGAACGGAAGAGTTCCATTTCGTGCAAAAACTCCACTCAAATTGAAAGAATTCTATATTCAAAATCAAATTCTGAAACCATGGATTCACATTGACACGTCTACGGAACTCAAAGCTCTCATTTCCGGTTTGTTGCAAAGACATGGAGGAGATCGTTTGAATTTTAATGAGTTTTTCTCGCATCCATTTCTGAATCCTGCACCAGTAGTAGAACCTAAACATTTGCCTACCATTTCTGTTCCGGTCCCTGTTGCCGAGTTAATTAAATCATCAGTATCTGAAAGCGACAGGGATTCCGCCTACTCATCTCTGGATGAAGAAGATGCAGACTTCGTCATAATACAACGTCAGTCCATCGCGAAATATTCCCCAATATGCATACCCGAACCAGATGTCGAAGACACCAAACCTACTGGAAAAATTCCAGCAACCTCAGCAACCTGGTCACCAGACGTGCGAAACCTTTCTCCCCCGCGGGTTCAATTCTCGCCCACCCCGAAATTGAAAGAAGCGTTACCACCTTCATCCATTTTTGGATCCCATACTTTCTCCTCGAATACCTTACTCTTTGCCTTTGAGCCGCCACCGCTGACAAATGAAATTTTTTACCACAAGAGCCATACTTCAACTTTTGCGAAATTAAATTTTGCCTTGACTCTGTCTGACTGTGCGTCGAATTTGGCCAAACTGAAAGGAGCGCCATCTCTTGTGGCAAAAAATGTGACGGAAAGCGGAGGAGCCTCTGAACAACTGACTCTGTATATACGATCCTTACAATTGCTCTCATCAGCACTCCGATTGGCCAAGGAAGAAATTGAAGAGAAGAGACTCCATCCCGTTCCAGAGGTTCGGAAAATTTTGCAGAAGCTCAATGCAAAATTCAAGGAAAATTTCTCAGTGACGAAGAAATTGAGGACGAATATTGCCAAATGCGTTATCGGCACGAGCGGAAGTGCAAATCAGCTTTTGTATTCTCATGCGATTGAAATATGTAAATCGGTTGCATTGGACGAGTGTCTTGACTCTGGCGCCGGAAATGAAATTCAGAAATATCAAACGGCTCAAACATTATTCCACAGTCTTCTTGAGGAGGTTGAATCAGATGTAGATCGAGCTCTGTTACAGAAATATAAGAGTATAGTAGAGAAACGAATTCTCGCGATACAACGACAACAGTTACATTGGGCAGGCTCTGGATAATGTCCAAGTGTTGAGTATATACATTTTATTTTAAAATTTCAATAATTGTTCTTAAGCGTGTATACCTATTTATTTAGATTGACTGAACACGTAACATACAATTGTCTTCCAAAATAACAATAATAATAATACATGAATAAGTACCTATTCTAGTCCATTCAGTTTATTGGTAATAATTTGTAAGTTGTTATTTTTCTATTAATTATTTTAACAACTAGGCTATGGCTATTGTTAAAATTATATTTATTTTTGTTACAATTGCTTGTCAATTATTCATATTTTTGTATTCGCGTTAACATTCTTAACATATTTATTTTTGACAACGTGAGTTTAAAAGAATGAGCGAATGCAAAATTTAAAAAAAAGTTCACTTTAAGTTTATTTCATTTCATAAAATTATTCTTTGATATTATTTTTCAGTTGATGTTATACAATGAAGTGCAAATTGCAATTGTGCATGGACTAGGAGCACTTGAAATCCCGTGCACTCTTGCAGTTGGTGCAGTTGGGGTGTCTCCTGACTTTTGCACTTCACTGTATTTTATTTAAGCCCTTCTATAGCTTTATCCACCTTATTTGATCTCTAATTATAATTCAACTGAACATATTCAATTTGGAATATCAAAAGCTTGACCAAACTATCTACTCGGTTACACATTCGGATCAAATTCTTTTTACAATTTATTTTTTTCAAGATTCCAATCATTGATTTTTAATCTTACATTTTCATCTTATATAATAAACTTGTATTCTGAAATAAATTTTATTTCTTGGACGAGTTATCGGTTTCCAGGCTCTTCAAAAGTTATGTCATCATAGTTAGGAGGCACTGAAAGTCATTCAATATTTCAATACTAATAGAACGGGTACTATTTAGTACCGGTCTCACGCACGTAGAGATCTTAAAAAAACAAAGTAAATAATAAAAGCTTACATGTTTCGAATGAGGTAGTGCTTCCATAGTGAGAACCCTTTGCCAAAGTTAGAGTAGAGTATCGAGGCGGTTGAAATCGGTTGTCAATGTCAAGTCTCCCGTATGGATACGCCGCATTCTCATCTCTTTGACCTTCATTAATTCTCATAAAACTGGGTGGTATTTGATTAAAGATTTCTGCAGTTTGTTGTGATCCATCTGGTGATTGTGACAAAGAAATGTCCCCACGCTTTCCAATTTGAATCGGAAAGTCTTCTACTACTTTACGATTAACTTCTTCTCCAATGTTACAATTGTACACCACAACCTGAATACAATTAATTACAGAATCACTCAAAATCAAATCAATCATAGAATAATTTAAAAAGTAAAATTACCTGCAGGACATTGCGAAGGTCAACAATACTTTTAGGTGCTCTACCATTAATTTGAAGAAGAGCGGGATCCAGCATTGTTGGCTTTATCCAATCTGGAATTTGTAAAGCACGACTCCATTCAATATCGTTTCCAGTGCTATAACCACTGAGACCCGGACCATCAACACCAACTATTCTGTTCGATTCCACATCCACGCCTATCGGTTTGCCTTTGCCTATACTTATATGAGTTGTATTTTGCACTAATGAAACGTGTAATTTTTCAATGTGCAACCCTTCTGGGTTACTTACTTTTAGATTGAAAGGTACATTTTCACCAGGAAAATAAATTTTTTGTTGAAAGGAAAGTTCAACTTTGAATTTAGGAGTGACGGGGAATGTATATAGGCCGAATATTTCCGGTTTTGATTTTTTAGTTTTTGAATTATTCAAAAGTTCAAAATGTTGTCTTGCTAATATGTGAGGATTCATGGCTAGAGTGAATAAAATTAAGACGTATGTTTTTCCAGAGCATGAACCGAACTGCGACGTTCGGATGGTTCGAGGGAACTGACCTATATTACGACTTGCATGGAGATGGAAAATCGATACATGCCCGTATCCGTGCTATGGATATAAGCAGAGAGATACGTACGGTGTGAAATTCGCAAAGTCAAATATACAGGGCGTTCCTGAATGATGTCCCTAGTTCATTCTCCTCTATCCTCACCCTTTTGCGTCGATTGCCGTCATTTTGATAAATGATGTTATGCGTTCATTCTTACTTTATAACGCGATGGCGGACGGTCACGGTTCCACCCATTCGGATTGTCGTTTGTCCCACTTACCCCTCATTTCATCTTTCACTATACTACTCCATTATAACTTCTAAGTCATTTTTATTTTATTCGTATATCTTTGCCCAAGCATTAACAAGTTATTAAAATAAGTCGATTAACTACACTCACAGCACTAATTAATTACTCCAGAATTGCAGAATCAGAATCGGAATTACTTCCTCGGAATTCTAATGTGGGAGAATTGGAATCGGAGAATTAAAAATTTGAATGAGTCCAAAATCGGAGTCTCAACCAAGATACAAAATATTATCGAACCGAATCCAACCGAAAAAAATTATTTATTTTTTTCCCAGCACTAAGGATTCGGTATCAAATTATGTTTGATTGTTGTTCGGTGTATACACCACTGCCTTGACGCCACTCCTTTCCAAAATCTATTTAATGAACGAAATAACCAAGTTAAAGTACTCAATTGAACTTGTAACCCAAATAATTGTTGAACTTTATTCAATAACTTGTAATTGTACTTTAGGATAGAACATGTGCTAAATGGAATAAAACTTAAGCTTTTTTAGTCAACCCCGACAACAAATTACAAAGTAATAACTGCCACAAATACAAATTGTAGTAAACATTTAATTTTGACAAAAATGTGACTTGGTATATAACAATTCATAATATTATTAAAATTATTAATTAAGTTGATCTAGTGTCTTCTTGTCCGCCAGCAACGCAAGTGAAAACAATACATGACGACACGTTTAAACTCATCTTTAAAACTTTGTGTTGTTGCTATAAAAATAATGGGATTCATACAACTATTGCAATATCCAAACCGAATTAAAACTTGAAGTACTTGATCTCTTCCTTCAAATTCAAATCCAATTGCAACAAATGAATAAAATGTAAAATATGGGAACCAACATATTACAAATGCACCGACAATAAGACCGATTGTTTTCATTGCCTTTTCCTCTCGAAGTAGATCCAAGCAAAAATTGGTTGGGTATTCAGCATCCGATTCTGAATTTGTACTTCGTGTCGTATTTGTACTAGGCTGGATTTGAAACATAGTTCGATTGGAGGTGAGATGAGTCAAGGAGAGTCTTCGATTCTTTGTTTCTTTGTAAATATTCCAATAACAATACGAGACTACCGCCATTGTTAGAAAGAACGTTGCTGATTCCAGTGCAGCTATTGGTCGAAATGTTTCGTAGCTTCCTTCCCAATCACAAACAATTCCAGAATCAATTGGCCAAACATAATACGGGAGAATTGAGACGACGAACGAAAGGACCCATGCTAGGCACGTGAGGCCTATGTTCCTCATTTTTTGAGATCGAGATTTTAGCAGATAAGAGAACAATGGTTTCTTAATCCGAATGTAACGATCCCATGACAGAAGGCCAAGGAAAAAGATAGATCCCATACAACAGATTTCTTCAAGAAATGACAAAAATGTACAAAACGTTTCACCAAATGGCCAATTGTTAACAATGTTTGAAATACTACTGAATGGTAGCACAATTATCCCTACCAGAAGGTCAGTGAGCGCTAAATTAAATATGAAGTACGAGTTCACTGTTTGACCGAGGCGTTTTCCATTGAACACAATTGTACACAACATAAAAGTGTTTCCAAAAATTGTAGTACAAATTATAAATGAAAGAACAGTTGTGTAGACTATTAGGTCCGGTGTCCAAATGATTCGATTGTCCATTTCTGGAAATTCTGTATTTACGGAATTTGTGGTTTTTCTTTTACTTTTTGCTCTACAAATTTGAACTGAGAGAACAATCGGAGAGTAAGGAGCGCTATAGGTATAAAAAAGAGTCGGCGTAGTTCAGGAGCTGCAGTGCAGTAATCGGTATCGGTCTATAGGTAGGGTCAACAGTTGTTCGCGTACAAAAATAAATTCATGTGAGTATGTGATAATATGTCTAGTCTAATTCACTGCATCCTTGTTATGTATGACACAACTAAAGGTAGAAGAGCCAATTGTCAATTAATACTATCAGTTCCAAAACACGTAAATCGGACATATGGTTGTTGATCTATGGAATTGGTATTTGCGCATCTAAAAGCTGACTGAGTACGTTACCTTTATGTTATTATCTTTTTGAGTTACACTCTTTGCATTAGTCATAATTTGCGTCAATCACATTCATTCAAAACTGAATATTTGTTTTGAAATTAACTGTATCCGTTAGCGACAGCGATGATTTTATTCTGAGTATGAAAAGCGAAAATAAATGTACACAGATTTGTACGTAGTGCACCCAAATATATACGCATTTATTTATTTTTGGGATGCATCCGTACGGGTAAATACCCATTCTGTGAAGTTATTAGAAATGACAACAACGCAGTAAGAGCGGGAAACCAGTTCTGATATAGAAGTTGATCTCCGGTGTCAATGTCTTTCTTCAATAAACAATTTGATTTGTCTGCATTAATAAGTAAGAAGTGCATTAACGAGACCGTCAAATAGAATTCTAAAATACGTTGAAGGTGTTGATCTTTTCATTGTGTAAAATTCATGTACTATGACTCCAAATGGCCGCAAACTCTTCGTCGCTATGATATCTCTCCTCACCAGAGTTGCAGATGTCGACTTCCAGTACCGTAAAACATCTGTACTATCAGTATGCAAAGATGTTGACAATTTTGTAAAAATAGAAGAGACAACAGTACATGCTACATTCGAAAATATAATCATGATATAGAGACTGAACATCACTTTTCCAAGCGTTTTCACGCATAAGTATCCAAGCAATATCCAAGTCATTCCGATTGGTGCCACCCATATTGGTGTAACGATCGGTGACATAAGTTCATTAAATAACGTGTTCAAAAGTTGATATTTGCGATATAGAGAAATCGGAGGCTTGTTGTATTTCCGAGACCTGTATTTCAAAAAGAACATTAAAATATATTCCCCAAATGATTCCAGAAATCTAAGGTTTCCATTGACGGCTCAAACAAAAACTAGTGAAATTAAAGCGAAGTTTTCTCTATAGACATAACTCAATCGTTTGAAAAGTCAGTGAAGATTGTCTTGTGATTTTCGTACACTAAAAGTCTCAACCCATGACGCGTAGGTAACAGGTACATGTAAAGAATGCATAGATGTATAGTGGCAACAAGGAGAAAGGATGCAGATAAGTAAACGTCAAAAATTGCTGACAGCAATGCCCAGAAAAAGTTCTGACTTTGACGAGGCAGGAATGAGTATATCAAGTATACTTTATTATGTGGATGAAGCGTTGTAGCGACAAGCTTTATAGTCATATTCGTTATGAGGATAGTAGTCAGGAATTTTGCCATTGAAGCAATCCTCTTCCATATTGATTCGAATTCACTCTTCTTGTCGGCTGCATGTCAAAATAGGATTCATTACCATCAGAAAAATCAATTTCATGTTAATATGATTGAACTGGTTTGACTCACTTTCAATTTTATTTTGAAACCTCATCATTTCATTAAAGAAATGAACGTAATGGTTGCCTCGGTGAATCATAAAACTTTGAAAAATACAGCACATAGTGTTTAGTAAACAGAAGAACAAAAGTAGGGCAACGTGAAGAAGTGGAATTACTAGGTATCCGTACGCACACTGACAAATTCTGAAGATCATGATCATTTCTCTTAAAAAGGTACTCAAAATTGAAAGATACAACAGAAATTTGTCTTTTCTATTCGAAATGAGTCCCAATCTCCCAACTTCGTTTACAGTAAATGGAGATATCTTTAACTTAGCAGCTCTATTAATCAATCCTGCTACAAAATTATATCTCAGATTGTTTCCAGATTTTGACTTCTTCCTACTTATTTTAATTTTAGAAAATGTGTTTTTTATAATATTGACTACAACAAAGAATACGGATGTATATTGGCTGATCTTCATAGTTTTAGCCACAGTCGTGTCGGTATCCTTAATTCTTACTACTTTCCTCATAGGAAGGTATCAATATATCAACTGTGTTACTTTCCCCATTCCTTCGATTGGAATGATTAGAGTTAGTAATGTTTTACTCCTATCTCTCTAAAGTTGGGCTGATTCTATCAGTCAATAAATCTTTAAAATTCAGATCGTGGTGATGGAACAATTCTGGCAATATGTAAAACGATGGTTCTTGGAATATGAATAAACTGTGACAAGCACATGTAGTATGCGAAAGACCACAGACATCAACACTAACAGTCGAGAGATAGAAAATGGCAGCCGAAAGCTGGGAGCTAAGGTCGAAAGATAAGTTGGGAAAGTGAAACACTGCCACCTATAATCGAGAGACAAGGTAATTGCTACACTGCCACTAATGTCGAAAAGATAAGTAAGACAAGTGAAACGCTGTTACTCAAGGTCGAAAGATGTGTGGGGCAAGTGAGACACTGCAGCTTATGGCCCATACTTGAGTTGGGAAAGTAAAACCCTGCCACTTATGATCAAATAATAAGCAGGAAAAATGACATGAAACAGACCAATTGTAGAGAATGGAGCTGGGAAGTCATTAGAATCAGGCCAAGTGTAGAACAGGGACAGGGAGTATAGTCGTTGTTGGGATTTAAACCATGTTTGGACTCTACGAAATTTGTCACAAAGCCCATGACTCTTTGGAACCGGACTACTCAGTAAAAGAGAAACACCGACAAAACACGATTTCTATTGAAGGGTATTTAATGAAAACCCGTTGACCGATTGACTATACAAAACGGCCCTAGTTCACTCCATAATCGGTGATGTGTGACCGGCTTCCGGATTGTAAGTGGTGAGAGATGAAATGTGATAGCCGGGTAAAGTCTTGACTCTTGTCGTGGTGGTTCGTTGTGGGCCAAGGAGGCTGTGTGCTCTTGGAAGCAGGAGATGAGAAAGGGGCAACGTGTGAGTCCTCTGTCGGACGGCTTCGGTACTACACCCTAACTCTCCTGTCCGCCGCAGGTAAGCGCTGTTGCCTCTAACATAAGACTTGAGACCCACGGTTTTAACACCTAAAACATTCACGAACAGTCGTGTTATGAAAGTGATCAAATGCAGAACAGGGGGTTGAGAAACCATATAAAACAGATCAAGTACACAGCAGGGAGTTAGTGAAGATCAATGAAAGGCGTCAAGTGTTGAGCACGGAGCAATATGGAACAGATTAAGTGTCGAATTGGGAGTTGAGAAAACAGATGAAACGGATTATGTTTAAGACGGAGAGTTTAGAAATTATATGAAACAAATCATAGTGTGTAGAACGGAATTGAGAAATAATGTTAAACATATCAAGTTTGGAGTATAAAGTTGAGAAATATTGCCGAAAAGTCTGCCACATTACGTAAACCGCCCGAAATCTGGAAATCTGTTAAGCTTTAATAGAATTCAACATTCGCTTCTATGGTTTTCAAATCTCAAAATGAATCTCCACTGGTTGATTGCGTGACTGCGTAATGTATTAAGATACCGCTATTATACCGCCATTAAGACAAAAATGAGTCAAGTGGGACTCTTCTCGTAGTCAAATACTCAAAAGTCAAACAAATAGGGGTATTAAGTTAACTATTGACGACTTTCTTTGTTTCTTTGTTTGTGGCAGACGTCTATGATTGACATGTCTTGTTCTGTCGGTGTCGAAACGAAAAATAATTCAAGTCAGTCCAAACTACTGATTTTCCAGAGAGTTTCTTTACGCAGTAAAATTTCAGTCAAAGGGGCACAAAAATAGAAAACAACCACAGCACTAGCCGGACGACATCTCAGTCACACACTAAACCTTAACCTTCAATTTGTATGTCGCCGACGCATACCAAATTTGAAGTAATTCTGATAAAAAATACGGCAATGAGAGCACCACCCCAGCAAACCATCTACCTACCCGCAGACGACATGGACGATTTTATAGCTCAAACCTGCGGTCTTTCGAGAGAAATATTTCTACTTTCCAGACATGACTAAAAGGGCGGTGACGGTGACGGTATATTCATTTCATTTTGCACGAAGCACGACCGAAATTAAAATATATATATTCTCCAAGAATCACGTAGATAGTGGACATTTGTTTCATACATGGGACAGAAGAGAAAGACGTGGCGTGTATTCAGATCTTTACTGATAGTGTCGTTGTAATCTCCTCTATTATATCTAGTTGATATAATAATGACTGATTATCTTAGATTAACGATGGGTTCCAGTGAAATGGATTGTCATTGTCATACTCAAGGCAGCCGTAAAGGCATTGCTACGTAAGCTGTATGACGACAATTGCTCTGATCATATCCACCAACGAATGCTTCATGAAAAAGTGACTATTGTCTGTTGTTGTTTTGGCATGGTTACTAAACATTAATAATTCCATCTACAGGGTGTTCCAAAAGATACCGGGTTTCAAAAATTCACTACTTTGATAATATTAACTAGAAATTCCAAAAAAAACATTTCATGAAAATTTCGAAAGGACATGTTTTTTTTGCAATTTTGGCATATTTAGATTAGTGAAAGGTGTTCCCGCTATAACGGTGTTTGCCCTCCCACCGCCTAATAACGCTATTAGCATGGGCCATTTCGATTGCTTGAAACCAACCGAATTCTATGCACCTGCTCGTCGATATTTCTTTTCATGTTTCAAAATTCATTTCCTAAATTCCAAAAATAATGTTGGAAATTTTAAAAATCATTTCCGCAATTTCAAAAATCATTTTTAAATTTTACAAGAAATTCAGAAATTAAAAAAAGTTATTTGTTTGCTATCTCTGTCGGTCTGCGGACTACAGATTCCGAGACACCGTAAACATGGTAAAAAGTGTTGGCATGTTCGGCTTTGAAGAAGAAAAAGATTGGGTCTCCAACCAGATAATGGATCTGCAGCATGTCAAACCGATGCAGTGTTCAAAAGAAATTTTCAACTTAAAAAAAATTAAATCATTCAAAAATAACTTTCAAAATTTCGAAAAATGTTTCTCAAATTTTGAGAATTATTTTTGAAGCTGTGGAGATCTTGAAAAGACTTGCAAAGAAATATCGACGAGCAGGTGTGTGGAATTCGGTTTCAAATAATGGAGATGTCCCATGCCAATGACGTTATTAAGCAGTGGGATTGCAAAAATTAGAAAGGCCGTTATAGCGAGAACACCTCTCAGTAATCCAAAAATGTAAAAATTGCAGGGAAAACAAGTTCTTTCCAAATTTCCATTGGAATACTTTTTTGAATTTCTAGTCAGTATTTTAGGAACAGTGAATTTTTAAAACCCGGTATATACTTTTGGGACACTCTGTTTATTCGATTTACCGTTCTGTGTTGCTGGTCATATGAATATGCCTGAATATGATTATCTGTCTGCAATAATGTTTAGTTGCAAACAGATCACGACTTTTAGTTTATGTTAATTAAACTAACGAGGAATGGGCTTAAGCGGTTAATCTCCAATCTCAACTAAATCTGTCTTAAAATTTACTATAAGTAACCATTACCTGTTATTGCTTTTTTTTTCCAATGCGGCTATTTTTTTTTATATATTTCAAAAGTTATTTCTAAAAGAAAGAATTAAAGTTATTTTGGTTCCTGAGACTTTTTGCCTTAAACGATACAGGATTTTCCATGCTTGAAATATTGTGAACAAAGACTCCTTTCTTTGGTATTTGTTTAGGGGGCCGTTCTACATTATTTTGGGAGAAAGTTACAACTTTTTGGGGGCAGAGTGACCAGGGGGCCGGGTTACTTTTTTTTGGGAGCAAAGTTATTTGTTTAGGGGGCAGGTATTAATCCGTAGACCATTTCCCAACGTCAAAATCGAATGCTCTGCTCTGTTACCTCTTGATTTTGACTTCCATGGTGTTGGGGTAATGTTCAGAATAAGATAGTAATTTGTGTTACTGGTAAAACAGTCCCTTTCAGTTCCAGTTATTAAATGGGTTCCATATTCAGTTCCAGGTAGAACTGATATGAATTAGGGTTGCTTTGCTCCGGAACTAATTGGAACAGAAAGGAATTGTTATGAAACCAATTTGTGTAACAACAAACCATACACACATTTCAGGCTTTAACAGATGTCTACCTTGATGTATGGCAAGAACAATACACTGAAAACATTACTCATGGCATTTATATTTATATGCGTTTGACACCTGAAGCTACCGGGAAATATATTTTCCATTCAAGGAAATATCCTGAATTCCAAACCACTTTCTACTTAAGAGCTGAACGTAATACAATTTTGAACAAACATTAGACTTTACTTCGTGTTCATACATTTTTATCATTGTAATTCTGAGTAAAGGCGACGAGAGACCATTTCTAATTGGCGGAAGAACCAGGGCCGTAGCAGCTAAAAACTTCAATGCAACTACAACCGTACTCCCTTGTGTCTCTTCGGACCTGAACGTGGATGTCACACTTTTCAGAAATGTAGAGAATGTGAGTTTAGCTTAGTAAATACGGCTGTCGAATCACAAATTATAAATCTGACTTTCGAGAATACGTGGGCAAAACTGAACGAGTCTGAGTCAGTGGAATATGACCGGAACATGAACTCTGCCATTCCCGGTGAATACAGATGTTTCACTGGAACAGACTACCCGTCGACAAGTACGGACTTCGTAGAAATTAAAGTACGCTCGACAGAAGGTAACGAAAACTCAAGTTAATTATGATTCCAGAGATTCAAGACAACACATGATCACATTGTTTGCTCAAAATTGACAGAGGAGCAGAAAGTGGCTATAACAGGGATATCCGTATAGAAATTAAAAGCAACACTTCTGCAGATTGTGATTCCACTGGAAACAGGACGTTGGCATTTCTGAACTTAAGATCAACAACCCCAACAGAGAATCGTCTTTTGCTCTAATGCCTTCAAAAGGTAAGCTGTATTCGGACTTACTATTATGCCTACAACATTGTGAATTGGTCCAACGAAAAATTGAGTACTGTGGGAAAGCCAGTTACCATCGTAGACGAGAAGGTCAACGAGATTTTCGGCCTTGTCCCGATAATTCCGTTTCCTGTCTTTGGATCACTAATCCGCACCCCTCTGGTATTTTGTACTGCGACGGCTCAATCGTGAATAGCGTTGAGGAGTATTCAGTCGCACAAAATTATTTCACAGGATTGGACTAGAAAACATGTAAGTACCTATTCATTAATTTTCATTACAACCAATCCTCAAATACTTTGTAAACTGAATTGTTTAGACACGAATTGGAGTACGGCTCCCAATAACGCCTTAATCAGACCTACGTGGACACCTAACGCCACTTCAATCAATCTTCGTACCGGAACACCTTACCAAATTAAATGTGATGAAGTTCCGTCAGTGCTGAATTCTGGAACAGTAAAATTGAAACCAAACATGAAAATGGAACACTTGAATCGCTACCGAACGGTATGCTGCTATACTTTTCAAATGATCTGATTATGATGAAGTAATAATGTGATTTCCAGAATACAAATACGGAATTGGATATTACCTAACACCGGACATCGAAGAATTTATCTGCAGTGGAACAGTGTGGGGAACAGAGTCAGTTGTTGAGTCGGCGATTTAAATAAATGTTGACGGAGCACTTAACTGGTAGTATTGGCAACAATAAACAGTCCACAGATTAAATATTAAATTATTGAACTTCTCAGGAACTCATTGTGAGTTTGATCGAACCATGTGCAAGTCCGGTGATCAATGCATTCCTAGCGGTGATCCGTTTCTTAATAAATATAGAAATTAAATAATTTGACAAACCGAAGATAGTGAATGTTTTGCTTGACGGTAAAAATGGAAATGCAATGGAGGTCGGGGCTGTGGGGACGGATCCGATGAAGACAACTGTGGAACGCCAAGTAATA
>JAQGCA010001370.1:0-17951 GCA_034698945.1 Protaphorura quadriocellata
ATCAATTGGGATTTTTTCCTATTGTTGTGAGGAATGTTGTGCTTTTGCTTGTGAATAAATAATCTGAATCTGAATCTCAACTAAATAGCTTACTTTGCGTGCTTCTTGAACCCCAAACCAATAAGTTTCGTAACAAGTCTTATTGGGCCAAGGCCAAATCTGAGAAGGTAAGAAAATTGGCTAAGAAAGAGTGCGAAAAAGCCCACAAGAATGTGGAGTGGACTACTCTAGAATGCAAACGCCTACATTTTTTATCGTGTGCAAAAGTTTTTAAAATGATCAAATTTGGAACAAATGTTGCATCCATGAAAGAGTTTTTTTATTAAAGCACATAGGACCAAAGATGACGAGGGTCCCAGAGTTCAAGTTCTTCGGCGCAAAGCGGAGTGCTTTAAATATTCAATCCGTTATGCTTCGGCGCATGAGTGGAATCTACTACCACCGAAGGTGCGCTCTCCTGAATACTTTGAATACTTGAACGATTCAGAAAAACGCTATCCCAGTTTTACTTGAGCAAGAGATCTGATTCGTTTATCACTGCTAGGAAGAAATAGGTTTTAATGTTTCTGTTTTGTATAGATCAAATTATTAGTTAAGTTTAAATTATTTATTATCTTTAACCAAAAAAAATATAACATATTATGCATCGTAAAAATGTCGAATTACTACTAAAAAGGCTCAGTCAGGAAGTATGAATAGCATTTAAAAACTATTTTCTCGCCGGTCTGCTTATTTCGTGTCAAATGAAGTTAAGTGACTCGGTCAATTATAGATTCAATAGAATTTTATTTATATGGTGTCACCGGAGGGAGAGCAGCATTAATTTGTCAATTTTCTTTAGCAAATTGTTGATCTGGAAAGACACTTAAATAAAACCAAACTTGAAACTTGAAACTTGCTCTTCAATACTGTATATGATAAGCTAATTATACTAGCCAATTTGTTGTTCAAAACAGCGAGCTTTTCTGTCGGAATAATTTGACACGCGAATCAATTTGGTTAATATACTGAACTGTATGGGCTATGGAACATTATGACATTAATAAAGAATTCTCTGACTCTGACACTGGGTGTAGCACATGTCCCCCGTGTATTTGGGTTGAGACCTTTACATAAGTTGTTCAGCAGGTCAAGGGCTATAACATATTCAAATCGCAGCCAACTCTGACTGAAGGGCCTTTGCCATGCTCTTTGTGTGGTATCCTTTATAAATTATGGAGATCTAGTGAACCTGTAAGAAAGTTATACATATAGTCTATGTTCTGATGGGTGATTATCTTTTCAGTGTTTTTTGATAAGCTGGGAATGACAGGAGAAAATCATCCTTGGCCGCCATTTTTCCCATTCAGTGACTTGTTCCTTACGACCCGTCGAAACTCAACGGTAACAAAAACTGATAATGTGAAGGACAAGCTGAGGGAGAAAATTAGACCGAAACGTGCCATACTTTCTCTTCCTCCGCCAGACAACATCCATGGTGGGGAAAGGGCAGTTATTTTACCACGACTAGAAAAAATTCTCAATTCTATTGGTATGGACGGGAGAGACTGTCTACTCCGTGCAATTTGCGAAATTCACGAATACCCTTTAGGACAAGGTTTTGGGCTCTTCGGAGAAATGTTAACAATGTTATTCACGTAAATACTACATCACATTCTAATAATTCTTGCTCATTGTTACACATTCAATTAACTTTTTCCTGGTTTTCAGTATAAGCAGCTCCTCATATGCTGAGAGCCATCTCCCACGGTACCTAAGGGCAGAAAATCAAGGGAAAACTGGTGAATGTTCTCCATATTTTAAGAAATGTAAGAAGTCATTATTCAAATGGGAAGAGAAGAATAAATACAGTGAAGAAATGCAATCAGTGCGTCATACAGATTCGGATTTCCATTCGGATTCACGGCACCATGATGATGATGATTTCGTTGACACTGCGAACGATTTGGAGTCATATCGAACATAAAGTACGTCAAAATTTACAAGTAAGGGTTGTCAGAAAGTTAGTAATCTGAATGCCTCAACAACGTTTTACTTGGGGAAGATACAAAGTTAGCTTGTTTCATTTGGCCAAACTTTTGGGAATCAACTGTTAAAGTATTTACACATTATGTACTTGCATGGTACAATTGCATAGATACACAAGTAACAGTAGTGAATTAGCAAGTGCATTTGCACATGCAGAACCGTGTATGACACAAATACATAATATGATAAGACAAGTACTTCATTCAAAATTCTTGTTTAGTCCGTGCGTGGGTAGATCACCAGATTCAACATTCCGGAACACCCCCGGTGAATTTTAACAAGTAGTAGGATGACAGTTAGTTCATCAGATCCACTATTTATTTTCAGTAATTTATAAAACAGTACGGTGAGATGTTACAAAATATGAAATAAAGTATTAATGTCGAATTATAACAATACAAGATGGCAGAATTCGCAGAATCTGAAATTATTGGGACCAATAAAATATTTGAGAATGTCAGGCAATGTTATCTAGAAATAACATTTACGGGGTAAAGAGGAAGAAATCTTTAAAAAATACGTACATTGAACATTACATTAAAAATTCCTATGTCTTTAAAAAATGGAATAATAGTGTCGTTCCTGGATCTGGGGTTAACACTACGGAAATTTTTTTTTTTTACAAAACTGAAGACAGAATACAACAAGACCCGCTATAACGTACCCTCTTTATATCTTAATCCCCATTTTAATGTACTAATTCAATGGTTAGCCGACCTCTATCAAGGTGTAATTTCTTTGTAAGAAGTAAATTAGAAATCAAGAATATTAGCTATCAATAAGTGAAACATTAGCACATATTTTCTGGTAAGGGAAATTGTGAATACGTGTCAAAAGCGTATTCATTTCCGATTAATTGTTTGGAACAAATATCAAATCCAGTGTTATAAAATGAAACTTCAGTGTCGAATTCTGAAACAAATTAGTTTCGCTGGCAAATTTCTTCGAAGAGACCAGGATTAATCTAATTAGACACAACACAGGTATTAGTTGCGTACTCAAGATTCGATTACAAAATATACTCTGTACTTACTGTTTCCATCACCTTCCAAGCTAATGTCTTCACAATCGAACAAGAATTTTCCTCACAGTATGCCTTAGCGGCCCTTTTTAATTTATCACATTCAAAAGTATCGGCTATCATAAGCAATCCAGCAACGTTGGTTGGGTTTATTGAATCCACCAAGGCAGTCTCACATGTATTCTGTAGACAGAATACGTTAGCTTAAACGGAATTATTAAAATGAATAAATAAAATCGTGCAAAATGCTACATAAGTAATGTACACACCTTCAATCCTGGAATTTCAAAATTATGAGCAATCTTAAGAAGTGCTTGAGGAGATTCCAGAGGTTCTACGTGATCCGTGTAGATGTATTGGATGAGAGCTGTAAGAAGTACAGCTGGTACCTGCAGTGTAACCGTGGCACTCTCATTTGCCTTTGCAATCAATTTTTGTAAAACAGGTGAACGGCATGATAAAATTGTCTTATGAACTGGAAATAATTCACCATCCGAAGACTTGACCGTCAAGTCACACAGTTCTGAATTTTTTAGACTTCTCCATAAGTCGAGGGCAAGTGCATTTTGCTCCGTTTGCCTTGTAACCTATAAAAATAATTTGTTCTCTCTCGTTATTGGCTCGAGTTTGTATTCAAAACTATTCACCCTACGCCAATCTACAGCCGAGCCTGTAGTTGCCCAAAAATTACATCATACATTTTATAGATATTTTAAGGTGGAATCCACAGAGGAGCTAAACAAAAATACAGTTGCAAATTAAATTAACACAGGAGGTCTTTTCTCTATACACCGCATCACGTGTTGGGCTAAGAATACTAATCCCTTACTAGTTTCGAGTTAAGATTAACTCACTTTTTATATGGCAATCACCAGGTTCGGCTACATGGGGTGAAAGGTAAAAGGCTATGAAGACCATTTGTTACCGTTTCTTATTTTAATTCATACCAGTACGATCTTGCAAAAAAGTTGAATATCTTTGCGCATCAAATGCCTATCCAAAATGATTACATCCCGATAGCCAATGCTCACCAAATCCTGTGAAATTTGGCCTCTGAGTACCACCTGTTGCTTTGCAATTGGACAAAGCTCATACTGTTTCACGATCGCGTTCCAAACACCAAATTGATAGCGAACCTGAGGAGAAATCCCAAAACAAGGATAGTTGAAATAGCTGCATTGCATAATCCGTCTTTTGTAAGCTAAACACTCTGGAATTTCCCAGACGGATTGGGAAATGGTTTGGTACGCACATTTGTTCGGGTAGATAAAACGTAGAACGAGCAAATTATTGATTACGGTCATAAAACAAGCCATTTCAATTCAGGAACGTACCGCGGAAGCGACTTTATTTCGTATTACTGCTAAATGGATTCTTTTTACAAACCTCGACTTCCTCCGGAGCTTCACAACAAGATGACACCAAATTAAGACAAATGACCACCGGGTTCGTGAGACGATTTCCTATCTCATCCGTCCAAAATCGAAGAGCAAGGGACCACTTGGTTTTCACTCCGTTTAAATTAAACTGCTCCGTTAACATGAATAAAAGGACATTTTATATAAAAAAAATCTTCCAATTATACTATTTACAAAGAATTACCTCGAAAGGGGGACTATCAATAATCGTCCCTTTCTCAACCCCTTTCAAATAGTTTTCAATCTTCCATGTGTATTTAAAACTTATGTCCAAGGAATCCTTGGCCAAAATCTCCACGTCGCGAAATATAGACTCAGAACTCATGACAAATTCCAGTAATTAAACTATGTAGTCTTAGATAGTTAACTTGGCTGTGAGTAGGAATGAATCTGAATGAATCAGATAAAGAAAATCTCGCAATAGAGTACGACTAAGTCCTGAAATGAAATACGAACTTATTATTCTATAGAAACCCAGTTAATAATTTTGCAAATGCAAATAGGTTTATGAGGGTGTCATACAGTATATTATTGACTTTATACTGATAATCTATTTGAACCGATCAGCAATCATAACACGCATTGACATTCAATCCCTTTCCTGTACACTACAGGGTGGTTCATAACCACTTGACCCACCACGGCTATATTCTTCCTTGGGATTAAGTGGGGAAATTTAAATTGGAGCGATTGTTCACACAAACCGATAGCCAAGCGCGTACAAAAATAAAATTCTGAGGTGAAATAAATTTAAACCAGGCGAAATCATATAAATATTGTCTTTACATTTAGCCGCATTGACAATGGAGTAAAGAATATTAGAATATCTCCTCAAAATGTACCACGGGCTTAGCCTCGGAAGGAAGTAAAATACTATGAACCGCCTTATAAAATAAATATGTGAACATGCACAGACTATTGGATATAACGTTCAACATTTTCGCACAAATAAGCAGTTCAACCAATTGGCATTATTTTTTATTAAATTCATTCTTTTTATCATACACACGTAACTCATATTAAGTCCGTGTCACCACTCTAATGAACAAAACACATTTGTTTCTTCGGACTCGTGGAGCCAAGTCCAAGGCAAATGTCGAATGTCGTAGTTGTAAATATTTTTATGGAATTCGATTGCTGCGTGGTCTGAGTACAAAATATGAAACTGGAATGAAAAAGTTCTCTGAATATAGTGCACTGAGGTCTTGTAAGTAACCTCGTCTTTCTATTTGAAGCAATAAGTAAGTAGTCTTACTAAAAACATGTAGCGATATGTATGGGGTTGCCTCAATTGATAAACAAGTAATGTGTCGACGATTATCGCTACTACTGAATGGACGTTATTCATTAGCCTGTTATTCAAATTTGTTTACTAACATTTTCCCCAAAGCTGAACAATATAATGCAGTAGTATTTACATAAGCAATAGCATACGTTACAAAAAAAAGTATAGGCAGTCGTGCAAAATATTTTCATGTTTACCGGTGATACATATTTCTGCGTATACGTTTTCATACACCATTTGAACCTAATTACGCTATATGAGTTCTGGATTATAATGAAGAGTGTCACATTCCGCTGGAATTAAATCTTTATACGAATAATTCAGGTAGTGTGTTCAATCAAAAATGGTATGGTAGTAGACTTTTAATTGTACGAAAATGCATTCAGGCCACGAACTCTTTAATCGGAATTCACTGCACTCACTGAAGAATCAGTACGATGGCTTTGATGTCCGTATTGTCTAGCGCTGGAGTTGAGGGCTTAATCATGTTGATGTCAGTGGAGTTGTCAGTGGGTCAGTGGAGTTGATGTCATTGCATTAGTGCGACTAGTGCGACATTTATGTGTGAATGTCACATAAATCACGCACAGTTATGTGTGAGTGTGAATCAGTCTCCTCTGAAAGTTCGTTCCCACAATAATTCTGTAGATGGTTTACGCAAAACATTCATTATTATCCCATAAAAAGTCAGGATCCCTTCATTGTTGCCAGGAAAAATTAATACTTTTCTTCCTCTTCAAGACAGTACATTTTATGATCTTGTGTTGGATCATTTTTGGAATCTTTATTAAGTAGGTTCTTTTTAAGTGTTTAGATTAGGCTTGAAAAAAAAATATCTTTAAATATAATGAGTTGAAAACATTTACACAATTTATTAAACCCTAAATGCTCAAACTTTGCGTAGGAATAGTGACTTTTTCTCGTGCAGTTTTTCCCCACGATTGTCATTCATTATATTATATCCTTAGAATTTTTATAAGTGGGAAGAATATCACAAAAATTCTTTGTTTCGGAATAGTGACTTCTCAATTCGTGCAATTTTCTTTCGCTAGATTGCCCTTCAAATGGTATTGTCAAATTTAACTAATTAAGATAAAATAGTTATTCATAACAACAAGTTCTTTCGAAGCAATATTGTAACACCCAATGGAAATCAATATGGTCATTTTACTGATCTGTTCGCGCTATGGAATTTTATGACGTTAAGAGAAACTCTATTTCAGACTCTGAATGGTCCAATCCAACCCAATTCAATCCAAAAGAATTACTCATTCCGACTGTAACCAACGGTAAAATAGTAACTGTAAAATAACTTTGAATATCCTGCCTTTCGGGATCTAAGAGTACAGAGTATCAAATGCGTTCTTTTTATTAAGACATTCGATACTCCCAGGTCGGGATATTCATATACTTTGGAATGACTGTCTGTCCTCTTGATTCTAATCACTTGCTAATATTTTAAACAAACAGTCTTAAAACATGAATATCCAATGACTTGGGTAGTGTGCATTCACACTACCGTAACCGGAAGTATTTTTCGATTGGATCGTCTTTTTTGTTTGTTTTTTTTTAAATTACGGTACAGTAACTGCTCCTGCCTTTCCAACCGACCCGGATGACATCCGACAGCACGAGTTGAAGGATGTCTATTTTCTCCATACCAAAATAAAAGAGAAGATTTGAAAAATCTGTTTGCGCAACAGACAATAATTATTATCACACTTGTTTTCAATTCAAATGATTTTCCAAAATAATTCAGATTACATAACTGGCATTAGTAGTAGCTCCGTTCGTTAATCAAAGCGAATACGTACGTATTATTTTAGAAGTTGAATCATGACTTTAAGGAGTTACGAGTTGAATGTCGACATTTAGAAATAGAATGTCTCCATTTTCTCTTTAGTTCGACATGGGAATGAATGTAAAATGTAACATTGCAAATCAATATTCGAGACATAAAGATTGCGACTATCAAGTAATAAGAACGCCCTGGATTTTCACTAGCTTTCAAGAACTTTGTTCAGTATTTCAAAAGTTCGTACAATGAAAGGATAGGAAGAAACATTGCTGATCACTAAGATCTTGTCAAACAGGTAAAATAATGAGTCAGTATAAAGCATTTCAACATCGCGGAAACTGCCGAGCGGGGGCATGTATGTTTTCGGTTAGAGAAAATCTCGTGAAATTTATCCTGACTTCTACAGACATTAATGATTAGCGGTTCAATTTCTGGAAACAAATCCATTCTAGCGTGAAGATTTCGTATAAAGATACAAAGATACGGAGCAGAGGGTCTGAGAAACCGTACGCGTCATTTCATCGTCGCGGAAGTGAAAGCATGTCGGGTCTGATTCATAACACAAATGCTCACAGTCACAGAATGCTAATATTTCAAAATCAGCCAAAAAAACATGTACATGTTCGGAAGTTGTTTTTATTACTTTCTAGGTAATTTTCCTTCTGAGTAAGATGAGTAAACCGCAAAAATAACTTTCTGGTGTGAACTTATTCAGGAGTACCTCGCGCACATATAATATCTAATTTCATCATCATTAAAATTAACAACATAATATAAAAAACAAAAAATAAATTGTCCTCACCCCGAAGGTGTTTGTACTTGCCCTGGCTTCAGTAAACAAACAAATGAATAAATTAACTTGATACTCTTGTGGAGTTTTCTTATACAAATTTCAGATAAAACTCCAATTAAATAAAATTAGGTTTACGTCTCCGAAGTTTCTACTGAAATTAATATTTTAACCTTTCCACATCGCAGGATTGTCTGATGCAATCGGAGTCTATTTCTGAATAAATACTGCAAATATTCCAATGAATAGTCATTAGTTCTGAGGTCCAAGTATACATAATACCTATGATTCGCTAGGTTATCAGTCACACGATTAAAGTAAAAATTTCCTGACACGTAGATACACGCATAAAAATCCGAGAACAAGTGTACTGCTTTCACTATTTTACACAATTGGTCAAATAAGGACAGATTTTCTTACAAAGTTTAGCGTAGTATTCTGCGAAGTTAGCAAAACTTTTGTCGAACAATTAAAATAATGAGTCAAGCCTTCAAATATTCAAAGAAAGCAAACAGTTTTAATCGTCGACCCCTCAGATATGTTGTCAAATGATTCTGATAACTTCTGATAACAAAAGGGGGCAACAGCCCGTATTGTGGTACACTTCTTTTGCAAATCTTGCTCTCAGGAGATTAACGTTTATGAAGATACAATGTACATACGTATGCATTACGCCATGAAAATTTATTTGTAGAATTTTTCCTATCATGAATGGATAACTAGGTCGGGTTCCTTGATTAGTTATTAAAAGTATATTTTATAACGTGTCCGAATCCGAAGGGGCATTGTGGGTTCGTCCGAGCCCTTGTTATTTTGAGCATTAAAGTGGTTTTTACCAAACTCGGTAGCACAAATAAATACTTTACTGGTCAGTTCGAAGTCCTTCACTTCATTATGCTGAGGGTTCTATCTCTCAGTATGGTGGCTGCTTCTTTGTTTTCTCGACTGGAAATTTTTTACTGCTTACTGCATACTACTACTTGAACTACTTACTACATACGGAACCTTCCCTATGTCAATTGGCAAAAAAACCAACTCAACGAAAAATTGGTGAGAATGCTTGACCTGCCCTGCCGGTGAATATCAGTCAATGTGCTAATGGGTATAAATCGTTAATAATTTCCACTTTATTTTCCAACATGTTTGTATTTTCGTATGAAAGCCCTTACGAAGGAGTACATTAAGGCATTGCCCCTGGTTTGAGTTTCAATTTCAGATTCTGTATCTAACCAATTTATAGAATGAGGGCTACGGATGGATTTACAAAGTTCATATATCAAACTCTTGTCTCATTCTCCGTTATCTTTTGCAGAATGGGCATTTCTGGCAGCCGGAGCTCTTTGTTTGAGAATTGACTTGGCAGAATATAAATGCGAAAATAGAGGTAAACTAGACACACCGCTACGGTACGGTGTCATTTCACACCTCTGCGTCAACAAGACAAGCTTAGGAGCTTAAGAGTCGTCAACTTTCACTTCCTACACACGGCGCTCGTTTAATTATTATGGATCAACGTTAACCAACACACGCGCTCATCATATCGTGAACAGCTTACGTTAGTCAACCAAATGGTTCATTAAACCATTACTAATGAATGTGTAGTGGAGGAAGAAGATGCCCAAGAAGATATATATATACCTAGTTACTCTTGAGCAAGTTAACACACACACAATGAACTCCCACGTGCCAATGTCAAGCCATAGATTCAGATCGGATATGATATCTCTAATTGTCTGTTAACGTAAAAATCATTGGCTAATTGACAGAAATGGTGGTAACATTTTTGGCAATAATAAATAATGGCGTTGTTTGTTTACAACAGAATTTTCATTATACCTACACAATTGCCTACATATTGTGTAGGCAATTTGTCTGTTCATTATTCCTGTGTGACTATTTCTTAAGCCGCCATTCAGACGCCGGGGGATATAGTCCTGTAAAATGATGGATTAAAAGTCTACTAATAAATAGATAGATAAAGGTTTTTTTTCTTTTGTCAGTCATTTCAGAATAAACTGTTAAAATGAATAATCATGAGGACCGTGTTTGATAACAAGAATCATACCAAACAAAATCACATAATTCACATCTATGCCAAATATTACGTTTGTTGATATTAAGACGTTTGTTGGTCAACTAAAATCTCAATCCGTCCTACAACGGCTCCGTGTCTTTGATTGATTTAAGCTTAGCTGATTGTGAGTTGAACAGATAATTCGCTCTATATTTTTGGTCTGATAGAACACACTCACACGAGGAACAATTAAATTCTCCCAAAAAGAAGTTTTGAAATATAACACAGTCCGAAAGCAAAACAATACATTTCTCATCTCTATTGCCGAGAAACTGCAATCGACTGCACGAGAGATGGGCAAACCAATCCCAAGGAGCCATAACAAAATCGATCAAATTCATGTATTAATAGTGTAATTGGGAATGAGTGTCTATTTAATAGCCAATCCAAACAATTACCAATCATTTCTTAAAGTTTAAGAGACAAAGTTTGATAACATTTGGAGGAAGCGCAAGTGCTTTCAAAAACTCGATTAAAGGGAATTTTGTCGCCAAAATATCTTCCGATTTTTCCATTGAAAGTGAAAACAATTACCAATCATTTCTATGTCCGTTGTAACTTTGGTAACCATGGTAACCACGAGAAACAAGAAACCAAGGAGCCTGGACAACTAAATAAAATTTCGTAGTAAGGAGACATCATAGTGATGAATAAACAAAAAAGTGAAAAAAAAACCTAAACAAATGCGATGTCTATAGGACTTCAACTACTTCAACATTACAGACAGATCAATGGCTGTCGCAAACATGGCGGATATCCACCCGACAACTTTAAATTCCAAAGTGTCTTATGTAAAAGTAACCCTGGGGGCAAAACCTGGTTATGCCGCCAATGTAATCAAATGGGATTACATGCTCCCTGGGTTGAAAAAAGTTGTTATTTCTGTTTATTCCTCAGTATGATGTCTCCTGACTACAAAATTTGATTTATTTGTCCAGACTCCTCGTAAGAAACTACGATGATCACAGCACGCTTTCTTTAGTACATCGTGCTTTTTTTTATTTACAGCAATCCTTGAATTATGCATGGTTCACATGATACCGGAAGTTTTTCGTCGTCATGTGTAGTTGTTTTGTTGTCAGGCATACAAGACTTGGATTTGAATACCATAGTAACCAAAGTTACAATGTCTGTAGGGCATGATTTGTAATTGGCTATAATTTTTTACTTGCGAATGTAATTCATTCGGAAGGATTTTCCGTACACGCACTGCCAATGACACTTTATAAATGGAAGGCTTTGTTCGGTTACGTTTACTACCGCCGCTAAATATTATTGCTATATAGATGGATTGGATTGAATATTTTATTTGTACGTGTTTTTCGAAATTGTGGAATCACATCAATTATTGTTGATGTAAGAACTAGAGTTCTCTAATACTACACACACACACACACACACACACACACACACACACACACACACACACACACACACACACACACACCGACTGGCCTTGCTGTTCCTAATTAATAAAATGTTTAGAATTTTGAATAAGGAGAGCAGACGGCGCCAGTAGTCACCGATTCATCAACGAATACTGTATCCAAGAATAGAATGAAAGATACAAATATGTTATGTGCGTCTTATCCAATTAACTAGAACCGGGAGTAATTTGGAATGTTGCTGGAACAGAAACTACAACAAATATGGTAATTAGACAATCCAACTCTTACCAATTAATGTACCGCCCTCCACCAAGCAGGATAATGGGTACGTTAGCATTCAAAACTTCTTCAGGAAGTGTGGCCTGACCAAAATTAAATGTACAGATGAAGAGACAGTTGAAACCCGAGTCAACTATTTAGGCTATATGGAAGACAATTTTTCAGACCCGCCTACTAATCATTTCGGCGGCCCTAGATGTTCAGAACAAAGTTGTAGGCGGTAGATCGAACCTCCTTAATGGGTTTTCAAAGAAATAACGAGGAAAAAGCGACGCGACGGAGAAAGTATTTCGGTGAGGGGAAATGGAGACAGAATTCTCTTCAGTGTGGCAAAGAATTGTCTAATGTTTACCTTACTAAGTTTTTAGGTCAACGTCTAAGAAGTCAGACATGTTTTGTTTACAGAATGATATTTTTATTTTGTTTTTTATATGTATACCCAATCAGATATGCTAACGAGTTCTTATTAACCAAGTAAACAAGCACCAACTCTCCTACTCCTAACGGAAATATACGCATTGGATTGGAATGGATACTTATTTATAGTACCTACCAGATCGCGACTACATAAGATGAACCGTCATCACAGCGGAGTAGGAAGGGCTGCCTGTACCACTATGCCACGATGAAATTACTGTAATGTAAGTCTTTGAGTTTTTATTCATCAAAGTCACAATATGACTAACGCCACATTTATTTATCAGAGGGTGCCAGCAACTCCAACCATAACAATAAAATTATTAATGTGAGTAAATAGATAATTACAGGGAGATACTTAACTCCTTTAGATTGCTTTCGCTATGCAGAAAAACTGAGGAAGACCATACTTGCAACAATGCATTTATTTTTGTATAACGGCTCGTGTATAAGGACGGCGTAAAATCTGTCAGGAGACAGATCTACTGAATTTAAATAATATGACAAAATCTTAAGTCTGAAATTGTGTTGCGAAAGTAAAACCTAGAGAACATTCGTACTGCCTTTTTCACCTGCACAAGCCAAAATTCAATTAATAACTCCTAACGTAATGACAATCGGGACTCCTGAAGATGAGTTTCTACAGTAGAGGTGGGAGAAAGCCATTTGTAAGACGCTGCAAGTAAGCGAGGAATGGGTGGAAAGTTCACTCGGTCACTACCAAGCACTCTCTTCTAGAACTGAAGCAAAAACAAAACAAGTTACAGAGCTTTTACTGTTAGCCCGAAGTCGTGCATTTTATTTTGAGAACAGAAAGATTTTGGACTGTTGATGACTTAAATAATTATTGAATCCAATCCTAAAAAATAAACTGAAAAAACCATTAGGCTTCATTTTGTTCGGTTTGACTATAAAAATATAACCCATTGCTGTTTACACAATACTCCCTAAGAGAACACAAACTAAACTCGCTCACTATGAAGTGCCGAACTGCGTGGCCAACTTAAATCCGACTCATCTCAAATTGACTTGAAATTAGTGAAGTTCCCAATTAAAGTCTACGCACGCAATCTCTTGTATAATTTCAAAGTGTTTGCATTTGAAACTAATATGAAGTGTCACGCGCTTTTAGTAGTATGCTACACCCGTTTCAAAACAAATTATTAAATATTTCCAACAATTTGGGAGAGACCAGAGCACGTGAATGAAGAATGAGATGAAGAATGAGTAATAAAATGTTCATGCAACCTTTCTATTGGAAATCAGTAATTCCATAACTTTAACAAAATGTATCAACCTCCTCATTGCAAAATGGACACACACACAAATGTCTTACACCCAGAACTCATGAGTAGCACCCATTAATTTAACCGGATTTGAATTTCTTTGACATCATATTCCGAGCAATTGTGACATTAGTTTAATTTGTTCACCTTGCTCTTTATATTAAAGTGTCATAGGATTGGAAGAAATCCGGAATCAGAAGGGGTTTCAACTAATTCTGTACCGTGATTCTTTTTTGCATTTTTAAGCCCTCCTTCTTATGGAGGGTAACGCTCTATTTAGACTTTGATTCCGGATTCCTCAAAATAAAGTTTTCTAAAGGGTTTCAATTATAAAACACACATCGATGAATCGCTTATTGAATCGCGGGTAAAAGACATAGTTTATTTTAAGTAATCTATTCGGCACTATTAGTAATTATGGTTCACTGGTTAGTGTAAGAAATGTTGTATCCAAGATAATTTGACCAATTCCCTACTTCGACACTTTCTAACTCTTTATTCTTTAGACATGCATATTTTTTTTTTGTCATGTAAACGTTTAAAACACAGTCCCAAACTGTGTTGACATTCTTACTTTGTCCAGTGTAACAGATAGGCATTACCGGTTGAAATTTTTAGTCTTGCCGTTATGAACTAAAACCCTGAAGATAATCTCTGATGAAGGCGAATGAAGGTTTAATTCATGGACATAAAATCTTTTTAAGGCAAGGAATTTTACATTCTCGTTAAAATTCATCAGTGAACCATATGTTAAAATAAGTTTAGCCACAAGTCTGCCATCTCAATGGTTAATCATTGTTTTTTTAAAAGAAAACGATTCATCCTATACTCTGAAAATCTACTTTCTATTCTATTTGATATAAAATCGCTCAGAAAATGTAAAACAAATTACCACGTGAGGGATGGCCAAGCTGGATTAAAACACCAAGAAACTCGGAAAGGTATGTGAAGCCCTGTTTTCGAAATAAAAATCCATTCCGCACTGTCCTCCCCAGATTGGGGTAGCTTGTTATTGATGTACATATCCAAAATCTGAATACTAAATTTTACGATTGATATTGATAATTCATTCCCACCTTACTTTATTTACACATGCGACTATCGTGTCTCGGCATCCTATAACTAGAAGTTGGTTTAATTTTCTCTTAATAAATATTAAGTGAACAGATGAAGTGCACTGTATTTTATAAAATCTTAATTTGAACCATTAATCTCGATATAAATGAAACCGGACTAAGAGAACCTACGGTTAATGGACTTTTGAGTAAACGGATCACGGGCCTTATGTTTTTCATGTCGAGATTCTTTTGTTTAATATCCCGAAGAAAAGATTCAGGTTTAATTTACTACCTATTCGCCTGTTTCGCTTATGCCAGATCTCGGTAGGAAATCATTGCTTGCTAATTTATTTTCTAAAACATTTTGATTTCGTAAAATTAATTCAAAGGACCGAATCACAACGTTCCCATTCCTAGCCATGCATATACACAACAAATTAAACAATATCTTTATTCAACCGAGTATTTCTGATTAAAGAAATCGGCTTCTATACAATACTTCTGGGAAATAATAATTCCTCAATGTTCAAAACCTATGCGTATGTACGAGGGTTATTTTTGAAATAAGTTCCGATCAGGCGTAATTAGTAAACAAGGATTAATTAAGCACTTTTTGCTTTTCAATGTAGCTCACCTCGACTTAAACAGTAACCGATTGCATATTGTCACCAGTTTTGCTTTTTGGTCCGTCGTAAGCATCCTTCGTGCCCACCGGGTTCAATTTTTTCTAAGACCAAGCTTTTGAGTCAAGATGTTGAGAACATCATGCAACTAGCTAATCTTGTAATCGTAAACCTTTGGCCAGACTAATCGAGTATTTTTTACACTAGTTATCTTCAGTTTTGGCAGAAATGGTCTGCCAGGTCGTTTTTCGTGTTTGATCCCGTTACACCAAGCTTAAAATTTGCAACTCACATTGTGACATTTTGAATCGACAGAACACAAGCCATGTAAACACTTTGCAAAATTTTATGGGTTTCGGTTATGTATTTTCTTTCTTTCAAAAAATATAATCACCAAATCTTTCTTCAAATTACATACGACTTTCCCATAATAAACGTTAGAATTAAAAAGAAAAGTTAAATCATGATCGAACGCGTGGTTGGAATCTCATGAATTTTGTTGTGCAACTCCTAAACATAGTCGGGGAATACGGGGAATTATTTCAGGATTTTGTGACTAAGATAACAATAAAATGGAATCGATTTTCAAAACAGCCTTCGTATGTGCTTCACAAGTAGATAAATTCAGCGTTTCATTCTCTATCACTTTTATTTGGGTCCGAATAGTATAACACCGAATGGAAATCTTGGGAAATGGAATATTGTGAGATTTCTCTGACTCTCTGACTTTGTGTAGACTTCAGGTAATTTATGTGCAATGAGACAATCAACTCATATCTGTTGTAATGTGTTGCGACTCTTCTAATTTGGCAGTTTCCAACAATTCAAGAGTGGTCTCGAAAGTCGTTTGCATAATATTGCATACGCAGAAATGTTTGTTAATATGATTCCGTTAATTTTCCACCTGAAGCAAAAACCTTCGATATTGTATTGTACGAATAAAACACTACGACAATACAATCCAGCGACGGGATTGTGTGCCGCTGTCTGAGATATTCAAACAATTAAAAAAGTAATTAAGTATAGACACCGTGACGTAACATACTTGTACAGCTACACTTGTGAGGATTTCGACTGCGTGGTTCATTAGGAATCTGTTTTGAAATAAAAACTCCGATTTTCGATTTTAATTCGTTATCGATTACGACAAACTGTGCATTATCCGAACGGCGAAGATCGAAAGGTTCAGAGTTCATACTTATGTGGATTTCATGGAAGCCCATCACATTACAATATATGGCGCTTCATTTGCTAGAAAACCATTCGTTTACGTTACACCCATGAACGAACACAGGAATGGTGTGGGTGACCAGGAAATCGGGCAAGAAATTTTCTTCGAAAAACTCTGACTCGGACTATGCGCTGATAAAATTTGGTTTCGCACTTTTTTTGTATACAGAGGAAATGTTCCAACTCCCTTGTTGCTAATCTCTCATTATTTTAAAAGACGAAGAGAAGAGGCGGAAACTAACACACTAACAGTGGAAAAAGTGGATGACGATGACTACAAAAGCCTGCCTACGTGGTACTAACATAGGCAGTGAATGCGTAACACCCGGGTTTTCGTCGCCCTCATCCTACTCCACTGAGCTTCTGTTTTCAGGACAAGTTAGTATATAAGTTGTCGTTTTGAGTACAAACGGGCAGTTAGTCGAACAATAGGACGTTTCACTTAAACATTACAGTAGAAATAAAATAGACTGAACCGAGTATTTTTAGAAAGCCAGAAGTAAGATTATTCATTAAAGAATTTGTCACTCACAAAAATTACTACGCAATCTTGTGGTGTCAAAATAATTGATATAGTACAAATAAATAAAATCTCATTGAATTCGAAAGTCGACATAGTATAATGTCAGGAAACTTAGACGTGAAATGTTTCGGCATTTCACTGATGTCTCTTTCAAAATCGACGAATTTAGTTATTCTCGTGCTTCTTGGTTCGTTATTTCCGTGCAATGGCTATCTGGCATCTATTCTGGAAGACGGAGGTGAGTAATTAAAAACATTTGCAGTATTTTTTGGGTTACAGATTTTTAAAAGAGTTTGAACGATAAAAGGATTGTTTCTGATGAAACTTGGTGAATAGATAGTAGGAATTCCAGTCCACGAATTAATCAAATTCACTATTTGTTTCTAGTTAGTGAACTGTGTTGAATTGGAATTATATCATTTACAAGCTAATGCTTCTGGATTGCTAAAATACATACTAGACATACTAGATATTTTAGCAGAGTTTTAATTTTGGTATATGCATTTCTTTGATAATATAGAGCACACACATTATACTTGCAGTTACACATAATACTTTGAATCGAAACTTATGGGGCGAAACGGGACACATTAAATTTGGGAATGTATCCGATTCCGATCCGACCCTATTTCCACACTTACCTTCACTTTATACCCAAGAGAGAAATTTCCTTTATTAAGAACTCTGCCTTCCAATCGAAGGTTGCCAAAAGACACAGAATACAGCCGACAAA
>JAQGCA010001371.1:0-17948 GCA_034698945.1 Protaphorura quadriocellata
TGACAAACATTGATAAAACGTTTCATTTCATTTCCAAGTCCGAAGAACGAATGTTATTTATTCGTTGTTTACAAAGAACTCAGTCAGTCCTTTGATTTCCATGAAGTTTTGTAAACAAGTGATTTATTATTGACAATAACACACAACGTATCCCACGGCATATCCTTTCATTTCACATTTAGTCAAAAACAATCCAAGTTTAACTGCCATGAACTTATTCAAGGGTTAAAGTAATGAAATAATATCTCATATCAGCATTTACATTGTGAATGAAAGAAATTAAATATTTATTCAATTCAGCATTTTATTACGGCTATAGTGGCTACACCAAAAGCAGCAAATGTCTAATGTCTAACTGGGTGTCCAAATTCAAAGTCGAAAAATGATGACCAATTAAAATTTAACATAGCTAGTTAAAAATAAATAATGCTGGTACTAAAATCCTGAATTCACGGTCATGTCATTAATATTGACTTACGAACGAGATCGAGATGTCATTGAGATTCTTTATTATCATTCTTTCATCATATCATTTTATAGACACATGCGGCTCAAACTGCTTTTTGACTTGACTGTTTAAAGGCCATACACCTGAGCACAAGGTTGGCAAATGTAGACTCACAATGGCATGGCGGAATTTCTCAAGATCAAAATTTAATATACACGTTATGTATGGCAGGGACTGGGTGGTTCATAACTACTGTACCGCTTTAATCCCTACAAAAAATAATATGAGGTGCCAATAATGGGAGAATTACATTACTGTGCTATGTGTGACTATTCCCACAATTAATTTGTTATTTATGAACCACCCAGTAAGATTTATATACACATTTTAATTTCCAAAATCGTACAGGCAGCCAATGACATTCAATGACAAGCACAATGATGAATGAAGTGACGCAAGTCGACATTGTATTACAAAATTGACGTTACAAATAAGAAAAATGTGATATTCATAATTAATTCAAGCCAAGCCACCCAAATTACCGATCAGAATGTTGATAACAGCGAAAACTGAAATTCTTTATCATAATAAAATAAATTGAATAATTTTGGATGCGCTTGGACTTAATGTACAAATAATTGTATTGAATGAATCGTAAAAGTCATACTGACCTTGTGTAAGTGCTCGAGGGCGAGGATGATTTCTCCAATGTAGATTCTGACTTGAGTCTCAGTAAAGCGCTCTCTTTGGTACAAATGCGTAAAAAGCTCACCACCGCTCACGTAATCTGTAATCAAAGAAAACAAAGTAAAATTAAAAAAAATTCATCATAAACCAACAAAATTTACCTCAAGACTTATAAGAATTCGACCAACATAACGCTTTAGGCACAGATATCTCAAATTCTAACCCAACAATTGCAAGAAAATGAGAAAATAAAGGCCAAAATTTAAAAAAAATCGACTTTCCATAAAAACTTTCATGAAATATTGCCATAATTATGCGAAATTAATTACACCTGGTATTTTGAGCCTGACACCCGCATAATTTCGAAAATAAATACTTAATACTTTCTCGCCACCCGTTTTTCCATCCATCCATCCATTTGAATGCATACACGCAGAAATGTAATAAAAATACGTTTGTGCTAAATAACGTGTTGAATGTGGGACAAAGTCATTAAAAGAGCATCTAGGGAATGACAAGTTGGCTGGCATTATAAAACTCCACACAAAATTATTGCAATCTGTACTAGTGTAATATGTCGTGCATATGCAAAAGCAAGAGTAAAATTTCACTTGTACTGTACATATGAATTTGTATGAATAAGGTGTTAATAAACATTGGCTAAGGTGGGATAATTAGTCAACTGACTGACTAGAAAATAATACAAATAATAAGTCACTCTTAATTTCTGTATCACATGACACTATATAAATAATAGATGATTAATTACATATTTCCATGAACAAAGTCAGACCCATGCTCAAAATTAATCAGGTCTCAGACCTACCGTTACCATAAGATGTCAACTTCTTATTATGTCACGTGATTAACTGACCTAATTATGTCACATGATCATTTGACCTGCCAAATGCACCAAAAAAGTGGAATACAGTACAGGTTTACTTTCATTACAATAATAAATTATAATTGGATTATGTATTGAGGTAGGTAGTCATCTTGTAACATCCATTCTTGATTCTTCGTTGCTGCCAATTAATCTTGACTCCTTATCCTACACTAACAATATTTAAATTAGATATTGGGTCACAGTCACCACCAATTGTGTGCATGAGCACTCCAAGCAATAAATAATCTTACTATAATGGATACTGCATGTAATCTCCATTATTCAAATCTATTTATTGCGTAAATACATAAATACAATCTGTTTGTAACTGAAACTTAATTAAATTTCCGTCGATAAACGATAAGGTATCATTTGACAAAGAATGTGTGATATGTCATCCCACAACATGCAACTGTTGTTTCTATTGGCTCTTATGATTTATTTATTGTTCCGTGTTACTAATTGGTCATGTTTTCTGTTATTTCCAACTTGTCATCTGTCAAGAATACTAAAAAACCTACACACCAATGAAGCCAAGTAGTTAAATCTAAATCAGGTAATCTTATCTTGACCTAAATTTGAATTGCTTCTTAATGTGTAGACACGCAGACAATTAGTTAAAATCTAAAAGTTACGTTGAAAGATTATTTCAAAATCATTGCACATGTACTTATTGCATTAGAGAAGATTTGTCTGAGTCAGTGCATTTTGCAATGGTATTTGGTATTTCCCATTGGAATGAATTACCAGATAGAATACCAAACGCCACTGCCACTGAGCGAGTGTTTCCTCGTATAAGATGTGTCATGGTCGCTAAAAATAGTTTAGTTTGGTCTGGCCTGGCCTTTCCCAAAACATAGGTTAACCCATGCAAATGATACTAAGTCAGATCCACGAGCCTTACTCCTCCGCATTTTATGTTTTCAAAACAAGTTGAAAAAAAAATATCAAATCTTCAAGGGAAAATGATTACTGCGAATTTATTCATTTCTGTAGCTGTAGCCTAGCGAAGTACCGGAACCGATTAAATACTCGGAAATAACAAATTCAAAGCAAATATTTTGTCAATTTCTTACCACAACATATTTTCTTAAGAATACACGGAAATCTGACATGAAGTCTGGAAAAGCGCGAAGATTCTGATAATAAAATAAATCCAGGATTTGTGAAAAGTTGGTACAGATAATACTATTTTTTATATCGTCACTAATTTTACTTGGACTACCAATTATGATCTATCGCGTCATTCTATTATCATGGAATGACACTTGTTTACAGGAAAACATGTGTAGCGCGCATCAAATAGCTACAGATAAATTAACAAGTACAATACAAGCTCGCAGAGACAATTTTGACACACAGTGATAATGACGTTAGAGAAATTCATAAAAATAAGTAAACAATCGACAAGACCGTTATATGCACTAACCGGCTAGTTAAATAATTTAAGGATCTGCGTCATTCTTAAACTGTTTTTATTGAAGATGTCTGCGCCCTACGTCAGATTAGACAAGACTAACTGTTGTAAATTAGAGGACCAAGTTTTCTAACCACCAGCCAAATAATAGCCTTTTATTAATAAACTTTCGAGCTTGAATACATTGACATTTTTATAAGACCGGTGCAAATAGGTAAAAAAAAAAAGCAAAAATGCAGGGTGGTCAATAAAAACGTCAATTAATGTTGATGTACGAGTAATCTTATGAGCTACCCTGTATTATTATGTATTATTGTAAGGTCCGGTCCGGTGTGAATGCAGGTTATACGGACACCATATAAACTTGAAGCAAAGGAATGCGAATGCTTAGACAAAGTACATAAAGCAAAGGAGATGAAGTTATAGACGTTTGTGTTTGTGCTTGTGCTTGTAGAATGTACTGGTAATACTGGCAGTACATCGCAGGAGTAAAGTAGGTCAACATTTTGCAACTTTCACACATCCCACATGACTGTGTGCACAAAATGAGAGAAAAAAAAAAGAATAGTGCTCTCAACTATGGAATTTATTACACGTATAAATGGGAATAAATTCTTTTCATCACTTAACACATCCATACACCCATTTTTTACTTCCCTATCCATTCAACTTCATCAATAATGTGTCAATTTTACCTTACTACCTGCTACGCACTACTGTCACTTTAAATACTAAAAATGGACAGACATAAAAAGCTTAGAAATCGAACCCAGATCGTGATTTTCAATAATTTCCGACTAAATCGACCCTAAATGTTATAAAACGTCCAATAAAAAAATAAAAACATACTACAAATAATGGAAATTCAATCTTAATCGCTCAAAAAATGAAAATATTTGGAAATTCCAAGCTTGAAAAAGAAAAAATTCCACGAGTCATACAATTGCGAAAAATAATACCGTTAGGTCGTTCACCAAGGATTCCCCGCCGTGCGCGAGAAGTACTTAAGAAAAATGTTCACAGTTTTAATTCCAGTAATTTCATTTTAGCACGAGTAGTGCTGAGCCTAATATACCAGGAAGTAAGTCAACAACATTGCGAATTGTTTCCACGAGGGAATAACCACAGGGAAAATTGTGTTTGTGACCAATAAAAGGAATCCCGCAGATGTTTATTTGCCTTTAAGTGCATCCCTACTGAGGAAAACGAGGGCAATGTCCAGATTCCTTAATAGAAAAGGACTGCTCTTCCACTGTCTCATTTTATTTTATCATTAATATTGTGGTGATTTTATTTTATAGTAAGTAATCAGTGACAGAATTTTTTTCCGAAGCGTAATTTTTTTTTTCAGTTCGATTTGGAACTCAACTATTCCCAAAAATATTCTTATTAGTTGAAATTCGGAAAATATAAGTTTCTTCTACACAATGATGTTGTCTTACACTCCAGACACACTTTTTGAAAGCCATTACTTGGTTAAATCATTGATTTTAGTGAGAATATTTTCCCTGAGGTGAAGATATAAAATCATCCTTCAATTTGCTCAACGTTTAAACGTTCTATCCAAAAAATCATTCATAATCATTCTCAATTTCTCATGAGGGAAAAGGATTCAAGTCCAACCGGCGGCGCACGTAGACGTAAGACACGATCGACACACGAATAAATGTATAAAAATCGTGTCTAACATAAAAAGTAGGTCAATTCGATAGATTTCCTATTCATGGGGCCATTCTTTTCGTACTACTCACTCAGACAAGTTAGACCTTTAGAGAGAGGAAAAAATTGGATGGAATCGATGTCTAAGAACATGTTAAGTGTGAAATGATGGATTTGCACTTTCAGGCGCACTTTATAAACGACTCTCACCCAAACCGTTACGGAAAACGGAAAACCGAAATCTAATGAAAAGTAAATGGACGAGATGGGTTAGATTTTTAAAAATTGGGTCATACAAAGAGCTGACTATTTTCTTAAAAAATGGGTTACTTTTCGAATATTTAGCATATACAAGGTCATATAACCACCTTTTGATTTCTTGACCACTAAATGAATGACTTTGGCAATAAAAACCCTGAAAAAGTATAACGCTAGCCATTCTAATTCGGTAAATACGGTACCCAGAAAAAATTATTAATTTTATTTGTTCTAGAGTTAACTTTCCATATGCCGAACTGGCTTAACGCACACAAAAACGACTAAATAAGACAATAGTTCGATAAATGAACAGTCACAATTCGACTGCAGGATGCGTTCGATAGAGGGAGTGTAATTCCTTTTACACAAAAACATCATCAGCAAAATAAAAAACGCGTCTACACAATTTGTATCATTTCCTCGTTCGTTATTTGTAGCACATACCATACTATCTAGCCAAGTCATTTACAATTAGTTAATTTCCTTGCCCTTGGTCCCACAATAGAGACGCTCAAATAAAAAAAATACTACATAGACCTCCAGACAGATAAAGAACAGAAGAATGTGGCTGTATGTACATAAAAACCTATGTACATACATAGATTTGGCTGGCTGGCGTGGTACACATAACCGCCATGTCAATCCGCGACATCAATCATTTGATTCTCAGAAAACTTCAATTCCATTCCATGGAACTTTGTGCTTGAGCTTATGTGTTTGTGCTTGGAACTAAATTATTCACAAAGAGCATCACCCATGGATTCAATTCAGTTCAGTCTAAGAAGAAAAACGAGGTCAAAGCCAGTGAAGCCAAAAAACTAACTGGAGTTCCTTAAACATATGTAAAGACTTCCACGAATTTATTTTATTCTGTCGGATATTTATGTATCCGTGGGAACAAGTCACGGAGAATTGAATTTTAAATCTAAGGAAGTGTCGTCTTGGGATTATCATTGCTAATCTCAACACAGTATTATTCAGGGTGGTGCGAATACATTCAAACACCCCCTTCTACTGTGTAAATTAAATAGAAAAGCAAGATATACACTAAATTTTGGTACAGAAATTAAAAAAATAAGACAGATCTTGTGTGACACATTCTTTTTGGGACAACCCCCGTAGATTTTGCATATATTTCAGATGCAACCGTTAAGGATATCAGACTTTAAACCCAAAAAAAATGTCTTGCATATATTTTCTAAAAAATGTATATCTCGCTTTTCCCAGGATCCCGAGAAATTCCCTACAGGAGGAAGTAGACACCCTTTGCCTATGAATATCGACGTAGACTAATACACCCTGCAAAAATTGACACCTCGCGGAATGATAACCTTTCTGACACATTCTTTTTGGGACACCGCCGTATATCTTGCACGTATTTTCTAAATAAATGTATATCTTAGGAGCTCGAGAAATCCGCTAGAGAGGAAGTAGACACCCTGTACATATTTACCTATGAATATCGACGAAGACTGGTACAAACTGTAAAAATTGACACCTCTTGGAATGATAACCATGATCCATGCATTCATGCATTTTTGTTAGCTCACGAGCTGCATTTTTATTTGTAACATGACATGGAATTGACCTTCACACCTGACGCCCAATCCCCTTATATGAAATTCAGTGGAAAAGTAAAGTGTGTCCACAAAACGAACAAACGCACGTACATCAGGTGGCCATATGTGAAATCCAATACTTCCCACACTTGGGCAATCCTTCCTATTCCAATTCTAAATGGATTTTTTTAGTTCCAATATCTGTTTGTATTATCTTTGACGGGGTGTCCTGTCCTGTACTGTACAACTATAGCCGTCCTTACTGGTATAAATATATAAAAATTCAGGCACATTTCGGACACATGCCATTCGAATTCAAACAATGTCTGACACATGTTGAATTTAAAGAACCAGTCAAGAACCACGTGCGGTAAGACATATATTCAAAAATTCTTAAATGCCTCGTTTTTCTCAAGGGACAATATCCGAATGTTTTTTTTTAATTATTTCAAAGCACTTTAAGTCAAGAATATCGAAATTCCATCGACTTGCGGTTAGTTTTTCTGCTAAATGGTTCCCTCGTCGTTACTCAGCTAACAACGACGATTACCATGAATATAATAGCCCGAAATTGTGTCGACCGTGGCCCTGGCCATGAAAAGTTCTTCCTAACCTTCTTGAATAATTAATACTATAATGAAAGCCTTCCAGTTTTCAAAATTGACCAATTCAACAGTATGACCACATTTTCTTGACATAGTAAACATGAAGACAAAAACTAAGATATTAATTTTCGAGCACATGTTTAATCAGGGACTGCAGACACATACAGATACCACACCACCTCAACCTTAACCCATCTGCTCCTGTTTGTTCCAGTAATGTAATCTAATACAATAAGACACTAGTCTTATGGCACCAGCAGCACTATCTTTTTTTTCTTCTCTTCAGTAATTTAACCGCAAGTTACGGATAAAATCCATTTTTTCCGCTCTCTATTTAATTTTAAGCATATGTATATGTATATGCATATGCATGTGTGTATGTATAGGGCAAAATATGGTTTATCTTGTACAGGAAATGTTCGGAAACCATGCAAGATGTTGATAATGGACATTGGGCGATTATTCCGAGTGCACGCTTTACATGTAGTGGTTAAACAACAGCAGATGCCAAACCCAAAGAGTTAAAGGAAAGGTGAGAATAAAACTTACAATGAAACTTGAAACTTGTAAATAAAATCCACATTGCTTTCCATTCAAGTACTTTACAAAATTTGAAGTACTTCTCGCTTTGCCTTATTTGTGAACGGGGTAAACTAGCATGTTACCATATTACAACTGCTGGAATGAAATGTACAATCAGTGTAGGCAAGGCAAAAGAGCAGATGTAAAGTTAAGAAAGGTGTTTTCTGAAAAATAACTGAAATATGTACAAATATTCAAAAAATACTAGCTAGGTAACTAGGGCTAAATCTCGGAGTCTTGGAGGCTTCACCTCATAATATGAACCACTGGTGACTTTGAGCATAACTTTAGTGCGGGGTTTTCGCGCTGTTTACCCTAGAGTTTTTGGAATTTTCTGCCCTAACATTTTGCATATAGCAAAGGTGAGTTCGTCCTGGAATGCCAAGACTGACCTTGTGATTTTTAGTCATAAAAATTGGCTACTGACTAGTAAATCTCCTGACTAGCTCAACAAAATCAAATAAATCGCAATTAAAGCTTACATTTACGAAGCCAGATAACATTTTCGATAGAAAAATCTCTTTAATTGACACCACAATAAGGAAAACAGTAAGTAATAATTTCTTCGCGTTTTCCTTGAGGAAATGAGATTTTCATTCAGTAAAAAAACAACTGTACAGGAAAATCCAGATCTCTAGCATGTATACATGCTCCTGTGATCGAAACTCCGAGTACGAAAAGGTGGTATTTATAACAAGAATCCTCGTGGTAAAATCAGCTACAAAAATTGCTGAATAAATATATAGATACAAATATAATCAACTACGAGCCAAAACAACACTCCTACTAAAAATGCAGCCCTATTTAAAAAATAATCTAGGAGTTACATCACTAATTTATTCATGAATCAATGTATTACATAAATCATACGTACACAAACAAGAGAAAGTGAATGGAGCCAATTATGTTAAAAAAAGGAAACTGATATAACACGTGGGATAAGGAAACCAAAGCAACAACATATTACTATAACGTTATAGCTGTATAAGTTACACATAAGAGTATGACTACTCGGCTGACCTGAACCTGACCTGGTGTTCCCATTGTTGTCTCTTTTTTTTTGATGACTCCATTGAGTCAGTCACAGTCAGCCAAACATTAAATTACCTAATCCACTCTCTCATCTGGTAATTCTCAACAAAAGAACAACATAATAGTACAAAATAAGTATGTCCGTCTATCTGTCTACTTTTTTCTGTTACACTTCCGTCAGAATTCAACACTCTAACCTCACTTAATTTTCTGTTTCAACGTATGCTGTAAGAAAAATACAAAAAACATAAACAGAAACACAATATTACAATGAATTATCGGCGCAAACTGAATTTTTAAGGTAAGTTTTAACAGTGCCCAGAATATGTTGGCGGACCCTCTGTAACTTACGCAGACGCTGCGCCAAGGGCTCGAATCCTTGGACATTACGCTTTTGCGAAACTTATATATTGTCCACCCCTCGTAACAATGTAAAATGTAAATAGAATTTTTGCTACTACTAAGGGTAACTCCCGTAAAATTGATAAAAGATGGATTCCATTTTTTTTACATTCTCTACAGTTGTTTATCTATTTCCTCAAAAGTCGGCCGCAGGCGGTAGATAGCGCTGTAGGCAATGACTTCGTCTGTGAAAACGAAAATTAAGACCATACGTACATTATGTACGGTAATGGTTTGAGCTTACGAAAATGACAATAACAATAATGATGACAATTGAGGAGGAGCACTTGCAGTAAGTATGTATTTGGTGGTTTGGATTGTTGAGGTGGTGGTTTGTGCGTCGTAAGCGCCATCATTGTAATGTAATTCGCTTATTGCATTTGCTACTTCTATCTATCCATATGTACGTTCTACGTTCGTACATATATCTTGAGGCAAATGTCCATAACCTACTGACACAATTTAAAAAAACTGCCTTACTACGAGTAGACGAGTAGAGTGCGACTAACTCTGCAACTGCATCTCTTTTCTATCTAATACAAAATCATATACAGTCACGTTTCACTATCTTCACTTGCGCAACTTTACATCATTTTTATAACATCACAAATTACAAACTAACCTGAGTTGAGCTGTACTAAGAAAGCAACCCATTCTGTTCCTTATCTCTACAGAAGTACTTTATTATAAGACTGTAAATGAAAGTTTTCTATTTTAATTCAATGCATGACAGAATACTTGCTCAAAATCTTTAAAAATGATAAAATAATGGCTTATCGTCTATTTACTAGACAGAAAACCCCTAACCCTGTCAGCAGATTTGGATTTCACCAAACTTTGACGAATGCATTATCGCACTGTGACATTTACACCCAATATCCTTCACCCATCATTGGATAATCCTCGTGGTACCCGACTTCCCTACCTAATTATGGTACTTTACGGATTCATGAAAGCGAAAGTGGAAAAAACCCCTGCGTATGCAAGGTAAAAACCTCACAGTTTTGTCTATGGCTTTCATTTTTACGAACAAGTGATGTAATTATTACAAAATAAAATTAACAAGTTAGTTAATTACTTTAATAAAGTGTAGGAGCCAAGAAATGACATATTGGCAGACTAATTAAATTTATCAGAGTACTAAACCCACAAGAGTTCATCCACGAAATAATAAAAAAAAGGCATCAGCAATACTCTGACCTCGGCTCGTGTCAAAAACAAAGAAATCAAATATACAGTATTCGATGTAAATAATCTTTGATCAACTAGCTTTCACCACACGTTCCAATAATTACTTTAAAATAAATAGATGCATGCACAAACACTGTAATCTTTCTCATTATAAGAGCAATTAAACGAGCCTCGGCGTGAAATGGAGCATGTATCTGTACTTATTGCATTGTATTCAAAGCCTGCATGCCAGAATTGCTTCTATTTAGTAAGACATACGTATAATAAAATTACTTCCTCAGCCGGAATACCTTAATTTGTTATATATCGTTTGCCCAATACGATTACTATATCTATAGACAATGTTGCTTGACCTATTTCTTAGTTGCACGCGAAGAATCAAACGTAACACATTCACAAAGATATGCAGGCCAAGCCAGGCGTACCAAATTCACTGCACAGCACACTCTGTGTGTGTGGTATTAAATGGCCTGGCCAACCTAACCTAACCGCAATTATTACACCAAAATAAGGTCAAAGCTCTGGAGTGTGACCATAGGAAAAACCACGGAAGATTTTGAAATTCAATTGCCAACAAAATTACAAGTGACTGAACATTGACTGAATTTTATAGCCCCGAAATTTAAACAGATTGAGCCAAGTAGGACTAAAGCGCCGGACATAGTCGATCGAACCTGACCTGACTTCATTTCCATGACTCTGACCGTATTAATTAAAATTAGTCCTGTCCTAAAAAATACCAAATTTTGGACGTCATTCAAAATTTGAGAATGAATGTCCGGAAATGCCTATCGAATCTAACCTGATCGTGTGATAACGTGCTTGGCTATTACTTTCACTCTAAAAAAACGACACATATTCGGCCTTATTAATTAATAGAGTAAGTAAAAGTGTCGTAAAACCTTATTTCTAATGGATGAAAGGCCGGAAATGGACTATCGAACCTGACCTGACCTAGCACAACCTCATTTGCGTGACTCAAGCAGTACTTTCCATTAAATTGTCCCAAAAATAAAAACACATAAATCTGACCCAATTAAATAGCAAAGTAAACAACTCCACACGGTGGGTCGTAAAATGATATATAAAATACATACGATTCCAATTTCCAGCGATATTCCACATAATGAGTAAGTCCATCAACATACACAGAAACTTTGTGTCTTAATTATTATGAAAGTAGGTCAATTCAGATTACCACATCCCATCACATCCATAACAAACATTACGTTTTGTATTTGTATTCTATACATTGTATTACCATGAATGGGAAAATCCAAGTTCATAGTTAAATTCATGAAATTAGGCCATGTATGTCAGAGGACAGGACTCATCTGTGGGATATAAACTAGCTAATAGCTAAGTAAAACGTCGCTAGTCATAATGGAATGTGAATAATGTGACGAAGACTTAATGAGGGTATCTGACACGGTTACAAAATATTTACCTTCCTATGTATATGTATATAACCAAATAGACAAACAACACAATACAAACTAAAAAGTAGTCAGCCAATAAGGCGAACTTTTAACAAGGAAATCACATTTCATGTAAAAATACATTCAATTTAAGAAGAATGGTCAAATGATGGCTTGTCGTCTATTTCTACTACGTCCAAAACCCACAACCCTGTCAGCATGTTCAGAATTCACCTCATTTTTGACGAATACACTACTGCATTATGACAACTACACGAAATGGCTTTTAACCATCATTGGATAATCCTCTTGGTACCCGACTTTCCTACCCCATTACTGAACTTCACTTTACTGAATTATGAAAGCAAAAGTGAGGAAAAAATCGGTAAAAACCTCAGAGTACTAGAAATATCCCCAAAACTATTAATAAATATCTAGTTATAGAAAATCTCCCAATAAAGCATTGAGATTCGTGATGGGTGACACTCGATAAGACAAATACTGAATTTTACATGCGAAAGTAATCCCTTATGAGCTATCATAGGTCGCAATCTGAGCTATAACCTATGCTAAACTCATGTCAAACAAGTTGTGTCTCTAGCGCTGTTATTTTTTTTTTATTCCAATTGTCAAGTCAATTTTGGTGTTTCCGTTACCCTTGACAGTTGACTCTGTATGTGTCCATACACTTTGAAATCACAATACCTGTCTGTGTAACCTACACTACCACTACACTACACAGGAAATCAAGGCAGGTGACAAACTACGAACTAAGCAATTTACAATGGATCATTTAAATGATGTATAAAAATTCATAGTAACTACTAAGTAGCTAGACGGCGCGAGCGCGGCGCTTACTGGTTAAGAAAAGTTACTGTTTAGACTTCCTCAGTTCAAATTTGCGCGCCCTTTATCAGCTGAATTCTAAGCTGGAATGCCTGAATTGACATCAATGAGGTGACTCTTCTCTGGAGAAGTTACTCTAGAGGCTGAGAGGCCCCATTTATCCAGATAATTAAACCAAGATCTCTGAGGACCAAGTACCGTGCGAACACCCAGCCGTACAAGGAATTCGGAACTGGACTGGCTAGGAATTGAACCTGAGACCTCAATACCAGGAGCCTTGCCTTCCCGGGGGGACATCCAACCCTAAATACATGATTTCCCTACTAACCGACTAACCTTCCTATCCAAATGGAACGATATTGATTTCATAGAGTGGCAATGGAACTAAGGAATGATTAGATTAATCTATTAATTGCAAAAAGCATGAGTTTTTGAATAATTAAATTTCCCCACAATGAAAAAGCACTCCCACCTTACCTTGCCAAGCGAACAAGGTATAAAGGTCTGCCTTTTGTCTTTGGCAGCAAGGTGTAGTTATATATTGAACACTCAATCAATAATTACTCAAAGTTCCTACCACAGCAAGCACAGCTAGAATGCCAAACCTGAGTCCAAGTCCATGTCATATTTATTTATGCAGCCTTGACACACATCCAAGTCAAAAAGACTCCCTCGACCATCTCAAGAAAAACTACGTTCACCACATGATCTTTACAAGTTTAACAAAAATTTTGTTACATTACATCTTAAGTAATCACGATCGTAAAATACTGATGCAGTATAAAACTAGGTACTTGGAAGATTTTCAAATAGCGACCTGTCATTACTTCATTTTATATCAAATTTATTGGTCGGCTGACCGTCACGTTTTAGATTACATAACGTATATAATTACTCAATGCACAATTTTGGCTCCAATTTTTTTTGACAAAAATGTTTCTGTTGAAGAAATTTTAATTTTCCTACAAATCAGCACTGAATTTGGGAATTTCAACTCAGTTTTCCGGAAAAGCAAGAAAAATAACACACATTTTGCCCAAAAGTCGATAAAGAAGCTTTTGAACGCATCAAAATCGTTATAAATAGTGCGAATTCAAATACCAGTGTGTAATACTCACAGAAAATAAATATTTCCCTACTACTAGGGTGACCCCACAATCTCCACGCAAAAGTCTAACCTAATGTATGCGACAAATATACGATAAATGTCAATTGACGGGTGAATTATTACACATTTTCAAAAATTGATGATAAAAATCCAATTTCTCTCAAAACCGTTGCACCAAGCAACCACGGACAGCAAAATGTCAAACTAAGTGGTGCATGAGGTCACGTAATCACTACAAAACTTGACATGTTGTGAACACTTATATTGCATGTTGAGGTTAACGTCGTGGTGGAGGTCACAAAACCCAGAAAGCTTGGCCAAGGCCAAAAATGTGCAAATTCCTACTCTACGTACAACAAAATATAGGTAAATACATATGAAGTGGACTTTCACCAAAAAGAAATCAATAAAAATCGATTAATAAAAGTAAAGCGACCTTCAAATCATTTCCATTCCAAAATACACCTACCAAATTATTCAAGAATCCTAACCTCAACGGAGTGGATCGTGTTGTACGTGTACGAAGATACATGCACTAGTGAATTACTTATCATCTGCACCTACCTTCCTCATACTTAACAATTTTAACAAGGAAGCTTATGCAAAAATCACCCCGAACATTTATCCTGATCAAAAACATAGCCAATTAAATTTTGGTTCATGGCTAGAAAGTTTTGAAACATGCCTCCCCGTATTTCCAGGCCTATTCTAAATTTTTAACACGAGGAAACCGAACCGAATTGTATTTTCTAAGGAAACCTCGCTATTACATTTGAAATCGTTACCTTGTCAGCCATTTGAAATTTGGTTTTGACCTTCGTTAGGACAGGAAGGAATGTTTTCTAATACAAATTCTACACCTGCCAAACACAACCAAAGGAAAAGGAAATATGATTTTCTATGCAAAATATAGGTTACAAACCGTTCCAGTATATTTCCGTACTAAAAAAAATTCCAAGGGAACGATGTATACCGTTGGAATCTGGAATCGAAATTGGAAATGAAAGCTCCTTGCTCATATGAACGTACTTCACATTAGAACAAATGAACATGTCCGTCAACTTGTCTTGTTTCGTAACTCAACCTGGAAGTCGATTCCTTTCTCGAAGAAATTGGCTCAAATCAGTGACCTATACAATCCAACTCACTCTGATTCTATTATTCCAGGAATCTAGAATCTTTCCAAAGAACTGGGAAATTTCTTGGAAACATTTGATTCCATCGAGAACATTTCACTATGTACTCCAATATCGGTTAATTTGATTTATAAATTCTTTCCGTATTCCTACAGACAACAAATTTCTATCTTTCCGGAGTTTCCACTATTCTACCTGATTTTGTCATGAACTAGAAGTATTTGACGCAATATCACCACAAGACCTAGGCTTTTTCGTGGTACCCGACTTTCCTACCCCATTGCTGATTTAAATGACCATATCAGTAACGTTAACATAAGCTACGCGTATCACCATTGAAAAAATCCTGCACGAACCCACGAAATGAATAATAAAACGTGCGGTTCTTTTAATGTCAATGCAATGCGACAATCTGGGAGGGCCAAAAAAAAATTCCATAAGTATCGGACTAGAAAAAAAATACATGGACATAGTGGACTATGGGTCGGGTAATCAATATGAGTTCCACGTGGGACTGAGTCGTAATTAATGTAAAATGAGTAGAAGTAGAGACAACAACGACGGAAGAACACGAGACGTAGATATGGAGAGAAGAGAAAGCAAACTTTCCCTGGCCTTCTACTTTCTAGGACTTTCCTTCCTCTTCCGTGACTTTCGGAGAAAGACACCGGAATTCGGAGAATTGTGTTAGTAGGAGTCTGAGTCTAGTCACTCAAATTCTTCATAGGAAAAAAAAAGAAGAGAAACCTGATTACGAATTCATGGATCACGTGTACTTTCCAGGTATCTAACACGTGTGAGTGGAAAACATATGTTCTAGACAACAGGTCAAATTGACAGGAGGTTTCCTAGAACTTTTACCTTTGACCTTAATCGAATTATTTAATCTGTGGTGATAAAAACCGGGTTTGCAGTCAAGTCGGTCGAATTCGGGTGAAATGTGGAGATGAAGACATTTAAAGAGAACTTACCAAGAATTAAATGAAGCTTAGCATCCGTTTGAAAGGCGTAATGGAGGGTGACAAGGAATGGAGATTGTCTCACAGCCTCCAGAACTTGTCTTTCAGTTTTAGTATGTTCAGTAGTTTTTTTCTTTTGGACAATTGCAGCCTTTTTAAGCACCTTCATTGCATACAATTTACCATGATCATGACCACCAACTTTTCGGACTAGAAATACTTTTCCGTATGCTGCAAATAAAAAAGAATTTTTCATTAATTAAAAAAAATCAACATTTTGGTGATTCTTGACCACCGTAGAATCGTGTACCGGTCGGTCACCGTAAAAAATCAAACAATACATATCAAAAAAGGTAAAAATCAATTTAAAAATCTACCCAGGAAGTAAATAAACCGATCAACCTAAGAAATAATGCGAAAAATTGTGCAGAAAATTCGGAAGTTAGGACTGAAAGTCTACAGCTGCTTTGCACACGCTGCGCTGTAAATAAAACACCCAAGGCTTCACGTGCCGGTAGGGTTTGGATCTATCAAGAATACATTTACCATGGTAAATAGGAACAGCAAGCCACGAGGCCGCCGCAAGCCGCCCGACACATTCTCAGGGTCATTCTCTCTTTGATTCGGGATTCCGGGGTTAAACCCCGAATCCGGTCTTTTCGACTTCCTCGCTCAAAGTCGTTTATTTTATTTTCCCCAACAGATTTCCACTCCTCATTTATCATCATGTGTCCGCATTCTTATTACCACATAACATAATACTTTATTCCAAGGTGTTCCGCCCCATATTCTCTACTCAAATGACATTTCCACTACCTTAATAAATTTTTATATTCAATTTTGCATTTTCAAGTCATTTTTTATGGCTACCTCTCTCAATTAAACGAATAACTCAGTTATTGGCAGGTCATCATAAAAATTTGGGTTTCCACTACTATACGAGCGACCTCCTAATTAAATCTTATCTTTCCGCTTAAAATGTTTTAAAAAAATTGCACGCACGCGTAGGAAAACAATGGCACCCATTGTCCTATCGTCATCTTACTGTAAGAAAACTATTGCATACATTATTTAAAGTTACAACATTCTCACAGGTAATTCAAAATAAATATATACAGTAGTAGTAGTAAGCAAGCACGCATTGTCCACTTTTTCCCGTTTCTACTGTCCTGTCCTAGTCTTTTATTTAATCTTCCATCTTAAACAAACAAATTTAACCAAGCATACGAAAACTTGTGTACAAGTACAACAATGCGCGAATAAACAATGTAAAGTGTTGTGCAGATTTTGAGTGGACAAAGAAGATTAGGTAAAATAATAATAAATATATAGTAGGATTTCACATTCCAAGAAAGTTTGACGGCGCGTCGCGTCGGGCGCGGCGACTCGACGCCGTCCTGACGGTCGGATCAAGTATTATAAATTTAAATTACCTAAGTACAAAAAAGTGACTGAATTGAACACAAAAAGAGAGACTGAAGACAAAACAAAAGCATGACACCCAAAGACAATGAGACTTCAAATTGAGAACCTGAATTTGAAACCTGGTACGAGTCTGGAGTTCACAATTTTAACGTCAATCTTTCCTTCATTAGAATACAATAGCACCCACGAGTGTTTTTCAACTTAAAACAAGTCAACGCAAGCCAAGTGTAGTATTTGAATTTAATTTGCCAAAGAAAATATCCGAAATGAACATAATGTAAGTTTCCAGGCAACGAAATACTCAAAGCTTCTCGTCTCGGACAAAAATGT
>JAQGCA010001372.1:0-17939 GCA_034698945.1 Protaphorura quadriocellata
GCAATACACACTACAGTAAGCGGAAGCAATGCTACGCGGCTAAAAGTGCCGAGATACAGTAGGGTATGGAAATACGCTAACCGGCCAGACCTTCGTATATTCTGTAATATATTCTTATTTAGTTTTCTTATTGAGAGTATTACAAAATATATGCCGCAGGACATGAGTATATATAGTCCAGGACTATTATTTCTAATTTGTGATAATTAAGGCTTTAGATTTTATTAAAACATTCAAGTACCTCTAAAATCAAATGACTGGAGTAAATGTTAAAGAATATAAGTAAACCATTTTTGTCAAGAATTGATTCAGAAGAAAATGCTGTCAAATAAACGATTGATTGATTGATTGAAAGCTAAAATTTATATAGGTACTACTGTTACAGTCATTTAAAGCACTTTAGCTTAAATCCACACTTTAACAGATTTACGAATTCTTATTGGCTTTTATGCCTGAATATGAGAGGGACTCTAGAGGCCCCACCGACTATATGTAAAAGTCCGAACCTTCAAATATTTATTCTATAATTTCCTTCAGACTAAGTTGAGCGGTTGAGCCTTGTCAACTTCAAAATATTAATTAATAAGCATTTTGAAACACGCCCCTTTGTTGGATTGATAAGGAAACAACGCCACCTAAATTCTAGATTCCCGATTCCCATTACATATTTCAAAATGATCTGTTTGAGTTGTTAAGTGGATGGATCTGTACATAAATAATTTGCTCAAAGAAATTCAAGGATAATCGTGCGAATTGCAGTGTAAAAACTTGTCAAACAGGTTTCTATGTAATTTTCACCTTGTGATTGTATTGCTAGTCTCGCAATTTCTCATGACGTCCAACGTACAAATATATCATGAAATAATTACTATAGTACTCTCATCCGAAATGCACTGCAGGGTCACCAATATATTTAGTGGGTTTCGCATTTATTTTTTCTTGCTGTCTGGATTTGATCCTTAGGCTGGTTTGTGAGAAAGCGAGAAGACAAGTACGTACGTATTGGGGGTCCTGTACAATCATATCGTGCGCATCGGAATTGAAATTCACCATTTACATTATTAACAAGAAATGCTGGAGGATAGGTATGGGAAATAGTCAGCCACTAATCTGGATATTTGTGTAGAATTCTTCTGGAAATTCATTAAGTACTGTATAGGAATTTGACCTCCGCTATCTCGAATTATTTACGAAAACAATAACTCTGTTTATTTGCGAAGTTAGCACTCATTCAAATTTTCACCGTCTTCAAATCAAATAGTGAAACTCTTGTCATTTGCGACAACGTTCTGTTGGAGAAATGGGTTCAGGTGAGTACAATCAAATTGTGATTATCGACGTACAAGCTGACGAATGACAAACCGCACTCCTTCCATTAGCATCGAAATATCTATCATTTATGATTTTTAACTATTGAAATCTCTGAAGATAATAATTTCGTTCATTCAGATGGAATCAAATGGTTTCTTCTGTTCAATATTGGATTCACCTTCGTATCATCGGAGCCGATATTCGATGCGGAGCAGATTGATGCGGCTCTAAAATGTTCCTCGGAAAATAATCAATTCACATTGGATCTATATGATGTAAGCGTAAAGAATCATAATACACAAAATGTTTAAAAAAACTATTATTTTCTAAAACATTGAAGGTTTTGAGACAAAAGAATGGAGACAGTTTTTTGGTGTCACCTCTGAGTCTTCGAACAGTAATGGCGATGTTACAAGCCGGGGCGGAAGGGCAAACGGCAAAAGAAATTCAAAATGGAATGAGATTTCCAGAAAATAACACCGAGCTATTCCTCTCTTATTCCGCCATGAGGAATATCGGGGATTACGCGGTGAGAATAAAATTTCTGATTTGGAGTAAGTTCAAAATTTTAAATAGGAGACAATTATTTCTAGAAACAAAAGGAAAACAAACAGAGCGAAACATATCCAATCACAATCGAAGAAGCTAATCGAATTTACATTAGGAACGGATATCCTGTGAAAACTAGTTTTCAAACGATTTTAAAACACCAGTTCCAAGCTCCACTGTCTCAAATTGATTTTACAAATGGGAAAAAAGCGGCAGAAGAAATTAACAATTGGGTCTCGGATCGTACACAACAAAAAATTACTAAATTGATCAGCAGTGGTAAATTGCACACTAAATACAAAATCATGAAATTAAACTACAACTACCAAAAATGTTGCTTCTTCAATTTTCAACTATAGAGAGTTTAACCAATCAGACAAGACTGGTGCTGGTTAATACTTTGTACTTCAAAGGCCCGTGGGAAAATAGATTTCATGGAAGATCAACACAAAAACAGGAATTTCACGTTTCTGATTCAAAACGGACCATGGTCGATATGATGAATATTGAGTCGCATTTTCCCGTGGTTGACATTGAACCCTTGAACGCAAAGGCGATTGTTTTGCCATACGAAGTAAGTGTCGAGTTGTCCACCGAAAATATTTCCGGAATTTCGAATCAACTAAAATATTTTTCAAAATCTAATGATTCTGTGGGAACCAATTTTTATTTTGTCGAATTTACATTTTACTCACAATCCAAACAGGGAAAACGATTCCAGTTTATCATCCTCCTCCCAAATGACCGTTTCGGACTACGAACAATGGAGAGCAAATTAAAAAGTCACCCATTCCCTGAAATCTTTGAAAAGTTGAGAAAATCTAAATCTAAATTTACTGAATTGTCTCTACCAAAATTCTCAATTGAGTCTACGTTTGACCTAATTGAGACAATGAAAGCGGTAAGGAAAATATTATGTACCAACGAAATGTTGCAAAAATATTTAGGAATTCGAATTTGGAAAACTCATATACTTTAATTTTAATGCGTAGTTGAAAATGGAGGATTTGTTCAACGACAGAAAGGCAGATTTCAAAGGAATTGCGGATGTGGATGAGAGCTTGTATGTTAACGAACTTGTTCAGAAAACTTATCTTCATGTCGAAGAACAGGGGTCTGAGGCTGGCGCTGCTACATTCGGTAAGAAATTACTATTCATTTTTAAAAATCGTTCAAAATTCAGTTACAATAGAATTTTGAAGATGGTTTGCGCCGAGTAATAAAACTTCAGGGAAACAAATGTCGTTCCCACTTATTCACTTGAGACTTGACCTAAAAGATTAGCTTCCAAAATACAATTTCGTTACGGCCAATATTTCAAGTCTAAACACCAACATGTGTATTTTCTTTTTAAACAGCTGCGATTTTTACACCTTTAAGCATCGGACCAACAGTTGAAGAAAACATCGTCGTGGATCATCCATTCATGGGATTTATTTATGACACTAAAATGAACTTAATCCTGTTCGCGTTCCGAAAGACTTCATTCTAGAAAAAGTTCAACCACAACATTTGTAATGGTCCGGGAACTGTAAAACATTGCAAAAAGACGGACTGGTTTCGTCAGCGTCTATTATGTACTTTTAAAAACTGGAGATATAAACATGTTATTCATAAAATAAACTGAATGAACTCGTAACGTTTTAATTTGACTGACTCCTCTCGTTGATTACTGCAATTAATTTGACCCGAACAGCGTGGTTCGAAAACACAACCCATTGTGACAGCCTACAGCTGAAGCTGAATCTCTAATGAGACGCCTTACGCGTAGTATGAATTAAAAACTAAATATTTCTCTAATGGTTATTAAGAAACTGAGTACGCCGTGTAGTAGTTAAAAAAATGAACAAGTATAGTAAAGTGGAACAAATTCTTATTAGACGGAAATCCAACAAAACATTGTTGTTCAGAAAGAATACTTGTAATAGCAATTCGTAATTTTGGAAATATAGAAATACTTAAAAAAATATGAATTCCAAACTATAACAAACATAATACTCCAGACAAATTAAAAATTAAAAGTAATTTCACCGGTTGTGGCCTTAAACGAAGACTGACATTTGAGAACACCGTCATCCGTCTGAGGTCCCCTCCAACTGAAATATACACCCTGTTTGGAATTTAGATCCCACTCAATCTGTTCACCTACAGTTGTTGTCTTGACTGGCCCGTCCGATACAGTTGTCCCATTCTCATCCAGAGCCCAATCCATCCACAAAGCTATTCCATTGAAATCCTTAATTTCATTCAAAGAAATTGTATTTTGAGAATCCGCCATTTCCTTTGTAAAGTCGAAATTTTGAAGTATGAAAGGCGAACTGCGGGCTATTCCTGGGTACTCCCAAAGCGGTTGAGCATCGATTGGTGAATCCGTCAGGGACGAAGACTTCTAGAATCGGAATGGTCAAAGTAAATTAGGAAAGGCCACGATATAACAGGATTTCGTCTTGGGGTCTAAACTCGCTTCATGGAGTCAGTATTTACAAATTTTCACAATTTGAGTGGAATTTCATTACATCCTTATCAATAAAACCAATAAATTAATTTTAAATTACCAAAATTAAATCATCGAAGTCACTCAAATCCCATTCACCATTACACGGACGTCCGACTGGGGCCTTTATTTTCCACAAATCCTTAAAATCAACCGCGATTCCCTCGAGAGTACTTTTACAAGGGATCTGCTTTACATTCTCAGCAAAGCACCACTTCAGATTTTCAATTGAGTACCAGTAGAATAAATTGTTCCAAGGCAAGACTGATGATTGAAAGAATGGGTCTCCGACAACAATGTCAATCTGGAATAGAATTAAAAAATTCATTGAAGTTATTAAAAGAGTGTTCTTTTGGCAATTAACACTGTGATTCGCAAAACACACACTCCATCCGTTGCAGCTAAATTGAGCCTCAGAAGATAATGCCAATAAGTTTTAACCACCCTATGAGGTATTTATTTTAAACAAACCTTCAAATCTCCAAAATCCTCTGGCTTGACATCTTGAGAAGATTTGTCCAGAACAATAATTTTCTGTTCGTAATTATTAAAAATCACAAATTCCTTCATAACTTTCGCTGAAAAAGAATTCGGCTCCAACACGAAAATTCTCTTCGCTCCTAAACCCGCTGCGATGAATGGAAGAATTGAACCTTCACTTAAAACTAAACAATTCAGGTCTGTGCGACCTTCCATTGTTTCTTTCAAAACCTTGATAAATTTTTCGTTTCGGGTACTGTCATTCCACATCCCAATTCGCGGTCTACTCAGAGCTACATGAGCCATACATTCACAAATCGGTCTTTCTTTTGATTTAGGCGATTCTGTCTTAGAATCTGACGATACTTCAAACCAAAGTGAGAATTCATCATGGAATGATTGGAGATTGTAATTCTTCTCTTTGGAAATGTCTATACGTTTTGGGTGGTAGTAAATAGCTTGCATCCAATGGTCTCTCCAGGCTAAGTCTTTCCCACCTGCCCAAGTTGGTCTACAACTGATCGTGTTTTGGCCCAAGGGATCCATAACTAAATCCCACCAGGAGAATATTGCGGTTGTTGAACCAGAGTTAGTAGCATTGAACTCCACTGTAGAAGTCTCAAAGTGAGGAATTGGACCATTCGCATTATTCCAGTCAAATCTTCAAAATTTAACGGAAAAAATTCAAAATTAATACAAATTAAATTATCAAGTAATGTTGCTGTCACTTTCAAGATCAAAGTCAAATACCGCTCTACAAGATTTGAGTCTTAAAAACCCAAAACCAACTCTCATCACCCATTTCAGGTGTAACATGAACGTAGGAACAACAGGCTTGCATTTGCAATGCGCTTCGGAAGGGAAGTTGATTTAAGGCTTTCGGGTTCAAATCTGGTGGGGCGGGGGGATTCGACATTGAGCTTGAAAGTGGAAAGATTTAAATGAGAGCAGCATTACAATTACATAGCAAGAGAGAATCCCAAAATTACTTACTGGAATACAGGAATAGCTTCAGATAAGGCTGTAAACTGTCCAGGTTTAATTTCACTCAACTGGACATCATGCACACTAGGAACCCCAGCACATTCTGAGACTTTGCTAGGGAAGTTTATGGTGACACCGTTAGGCAATTTGATTGGACTCAACGCGTTCCACTTTGGTACTTGTGGACAATTGACTACTTGAGCGTATAAAATCCCTCGAGTTGGAATCACAATACAATCTTCCTAAAAATAAAAATCCGAAGGAAAACACCATAAATAAGAGACATGCCGTTGCCGATCATAATCATAGTATTTTGCATTCTCAAAATGCTTACCGTTAGCAAATGCTTATTCGCATGATTGAATGTCTCAATAGCTCCTTCACCGATTAGTTCTGTGTCAAAAACTTCCGTGATCAAAATATTTGCTCGCGTCGGTAGGTCTAGGTCTTCACCAACTTGAAGTTCAGTAGAACGCTTTGGTATTAATACCACTTTATTTCGCATTTTATTTTTCTCCAGTACTTTGGCAGCGCATTCAGCCATTGGATTGAAGGCCTGTAGAAACAAATATATAATATGATAAGTCGGACCTGACTTTTTAGACAAACGCGTCAGGAATTTAATACAACCAGCGAGTATAGAGACAAATCAGTGTGGCTGGTCCTTTCGGTATTTTAAAAAAACAGCCCACTCCGAATCCGGAATGTCTAATTTATTTTCAGAAACAAGCACACAAATATCAAGACTTACTTCACAGGCAAACACACGGTCAGCCCCAGAGGAAATGGCCATCATGGACAGAAGACCCGTACCGGTGCCGATGTCAAGTACGATGGCTTCTTGACCTTCAGCGTGCTTCAACTTGACTGCAATTCTCATGGCTTCATAGTACTTCATATTCTTCACAACAAAAAAAGTTATATTATTTTCATAAAGCGATCATTTTAGTTCACGAAATCAATATTTCTTTTGAAAGTACTGAAATATAAATATTAGTTACCCTGTCATGATCATGGAGCATATCTGCGAAGGCTGCTCTCGCGATTTCTTGATGAAAATCATATTCCTCTACTTGTTCTACCCATTCCGTTTTTCCGCACGTGGGGTTTAATCTCTGGATAAATCCAAACGGTTCACCGTGACTCATTTTCTTTGAAAATAAAAACCTTGAGTTCAGTTTCAAAAATAGTACACTGCAAAGTTTCCTACTGAACATCCACAATCACAGTCAAAATAAAATTCTGTTATCGCGTGCTTAAATTTTTGAAACTCAAATAATGACAAGGTTTGAATATTACGCCAGAGTCGCGCGGATTTGAAGGAGCAGGGATATCTGGAAAATGTGCATAGTGGAGTGTCTTCAAGATTAACTTTTTTTTTAAAACGTGTATTTTGGAAAGCATAAATTATTGTCAAAAGTCTAAGCTACAGTAAAATGTATTTTCAAATACATTATTTCAAATAAAGTTACAAAATGGAATATACTACCAAAATATTGGTATCTGAGAAATTATATGGTAGATTGAAGTCCGCAGTGTTTCCGAAATAAAATTACAAACCGCTGCGCTGCATTGTGAATCGAGTTCTAGCTCACATTAATTAAAATGTACATTTCTAACTTATAAATTAGACTAATGTGGTTGTCATATAACAAAAATCGTAACATTTTTGATTAAAATTATATTATTTTGAAATGCTTTCCTGAGTTGTAACTCTTACGTTTCAATTTCAGAAATTCAGTGGATTGTGAGAGCTGAAAATCTGTTTCGAGTATTGCGAGACCCAATAATTCTTACATCTAATGACCAAACAGCGAATAAACAACACAATAATTAGCATTGGCCTAAAAGATGCAATATTTTCATTTCATTTTACCAGAGAATTGCAACAGTCAGCTGAATAGAAAAGGAAGCGCAATTGGCCAAAGCAAAGGTTAAATGAAATAGATTTTTATAATTCAACCGAACTTGAATTGAGCGGAGATCTACGGTGCATACAATTCAAGCTAGAATACTTTAGAATCAAATAATTTCAAAGCCTAATGTTTTTTACGAAGACTGATTTCAATTTAACTGTGAATTAGAAACGAAATTGCTGCTGGCTTCTATACATACAGAGCGGTTGCGCAACAATTCGTTTACCGTATATTCATAACTGACGGAATTGACGATTTGCTTTAGAAAAGCTGGTACTTGTATAGATTTTGTAGACGAATTCACAGAGAGATATCGGTCATGCAAATCGCGCAGAGAACGGTGTGCAAAAATTATGAAATAAAACAAAGATAACCAAAAAGAGTTATAATAAACCTCCTTCTAATTTAATTTTTGTGATGCCACGAAGACGAAGGGTTGAGTCGATATAACTGCAATTCAAGAGTCAGGGCTAAATTTTTCGCAAACTAAAGGTCAGCTTGAGCAGTGACTACCGTAAATGACCAAAGAGAACGTACTTCTTCAGTATGATCAGAGGCCATTGACTTTCACTACTTTCTCCGTAAGGGTTCGCATGGAGAAAGCGGGAGAAATGCCATGGCATTACTTTAGTTCATTGCATTACTTTGTACCAGGCTTCTAATATAGAACATTTACGGTATTTTGTTGTTTAAGTAATATGACTTGAGTTATGAGAACTACTAATCTGTAATGCTGCTACTATATACACTATGGCGAGGACTCGATGCCTCGTGCTTACAAATTGTGTGTGTGTGTGTCTCTTTCATTAATTTAGGTTTTCTCCATTGGAATTACGAAGCTTTTTACTGCAATTGTGGGCGGAGTTGGTTATCTTTAAAATCTCCATAAAAAAGTACTTGACAAAGTTTGGCCATGCTTGTGACGGTGAACGGGTTTCGTGCGCGATGTAATGATGGGATTACTGGAACAAAATACTAGAATGAGAATAAGGTCAACCCTAATTGGACTTTGGACATTCAACAAGTACACTTTTTTATATTGTTGGGTTTCAACCTTTCAACTGATTATTAAAGAGTAGAAACTAGTGCAAAGAATAGTAAAATGCTTGTATTCGACTTGACATGATTATTATTTGCCGTACCGACCGACGTATATTTTTCATCATTTGAGTGCCTGACATTTTTGACGATGAGTAAACCCATTTCACAATGTAAGGACCCTGAAAATTGTGTTGTACTGAAATAAATAAATAATAAGCCATCCACACGTTAAGTTATTTTGCTTTTGCGCGAAATTAAAATCGCAAATCGTTTCTGGCTTTTCGTACACTGAATGTGCTGAACAAACTAGGACAAGACAAGCAGAAAAGTACGGATGTTATAAGGATGGATATGGAATTGCATGCGCACAGGCACAGGTGAAGGTCTCCGAATCGGTTAAAACGGGAATAAGAAATATTCGCAGTCAGTCAGTCAGTAGACCAAATACAAAGCGAGCTGCCTGTGCGAAATTTTTGCAACAAACTGAACTTCGCTGTCATTTGTTCTCTAGGTGCATAAATTCTTACTTATTTTTGGTAATGCAAACGTTAATCTATTTTAATCGATTGTATAGGAATAACTTTTAAGTTTGTGACTCAAGGTGTTTATTTGCTTGAGCAATTCAGATTTTTTTGACATTTAGGGAGGGTCTTACAAGGGATAGCAATGACCTGTATAGAGGACCTTGACCTGACACCAAATTTTCTTAATAGAAAGGCGTCTCCTGAGTGGGGTCTGGAATGGAAATATTTTCGTTCACGAATGAAGTTAGTTTTTTTGGGCTAAAAATAAATAGAGAATCTAACAACGACGTTTTCACTCGCTTTGACTAAAGTTGCCGAGAGTTTAGAAAAAAATGAAGATTTTGAAATTTAAAAAAATAATTTTTAAATATTAGACATTTTCAAGTTTTCAAATTTTTAAAACTTCTGTGTAACCTATGGACTACTTAGTGCTGAATAAAGATTTGCCACTATATTTTGTAATGGAATAGGGGTAGTTATAGAAAAGCCAATTATGATTGTCTGTCAGATTTCGATTCTATTCACCCACCAGGTACCTTTCCCTTTTAATATCAAAATTGTCGATATGTTGAAATTTTCAAGACAAGACAAGACAGCTAGCGGGATAAGAGTGGTCAATACTACTCGAGGAGTGTAAATAAATTCCGTGATGAATCACTGCTTTGTTTAGCACCCTTGCTGGTACAAAGGCGTTCCGTTTTACTGAGGTAAAGTGTTTGGATAAGTTAATTCAGAGGCGCCAGTAAAGGTGACACAAGCTCGCAAGATTTCCTGGATTACATGTGAGCACGTATCGCAACGCCCCATTGGTTTTATCAATAATCAGGCAGGAGTGTTATTTGTAGTCAGTGAAGTAAACATTTATTTGAACATATTCTTGACAGATTTATCTGGTCTATTGAAAATGGAGTACTACTCGAGTTATCCTGCTGCTAAGTGTGACGCGATCATGGTTTGCAGCATTTCATTGAACATGTCAGACCGAATTCGTCTGATCGGTGTACCGCCCGAAATGGGAGCAATTATTCGGGATGCCATTAGTAGAGGATGGGGTCGGTCTATTCAAGACGAACGAGACTATCATGGCACCCACGAATTTAAACTTTCTGGAAACCCTTGGATTGGACAGGGAGATGAATCTGTCATGTCACGCCGTGTAGTGGCGTACATCCTGACAGCAATGGCGGCCAACGGTTGGAATCTCATTCAAGCCTCAGATGTGAGCAAGAAAATTGGAGATAAAGATACAATGTTCTTTGAAAATGCACCTCCTGACCCAGAAGTCCAAATATTTGCAATTTCAATGAATATGAGTGACAGGATTCGCGTGATCGACGCTCCGGCCATCATGCCTTATGTGAAACAAGCTGTGGAGACACAATGGAAAAGAGGGATTCAGAGCGAACGAGAGTATTATGGTTCATTAGAGCTGAAGTTAGCTGGATATCCCTGGTATCCAGATGGCGCTGAAACGGTTTATGCTAGAATGTTGCTGACACAGATTTTAGCTAATTTGAGGTCAATCGGATACAAACTATACGGATCTATTGATCTCAGCGCTAAGGGAGGTGGAAGTAGTAATAATTGTGGTGATCTTGAGAGCTGGTTTTTCAGGAAGGTCGGACCGTGTTGGCCTTAGAGAATATAACTCGTTGACAGTAAGAGAAAATCTTAGAATTAGGGATGCGGACGTACCGAACAATTAGCCGCGCTGTACCTAGTACCGATTATTTACCATGTGGTACCGAATACCAAATATTCGTTATTCGATATTTGGACTGAACAGTTCAGACGAATAATATCGAATACTAAGTCTTCGGTGTTCGGCCGATAGCAGCATCAGGTACATCACTGATTAGTATATAGTGGAAATTATTTCCATCGTAGTTTGGTAGTGTTTGAAATTTTTAAAAAGTTGCCAATTTGAGCTTCGCATGCACAAACTAATTCAGTACGTAGCATAAACACTCCATGCATTCATTTCTAGCGCGATTGATGCAGCTTACGAGACAGTCTCTCACATTGGTTCGTCTTAACTTTAGTATATAATTTTAAAATAGAAAATGGAACATTACTATTATTCAAGCTCGAATTCCTTTACATCCTTGACTCCTTTTCCACAATCGTCCAACTTAATTTTCTAACACGGCGGTAACAGTTCAAGATAATTGGCCGATTTGTATAAGCACGTGTTGTAATAATGTACAAACCCATATGACCACTCCGTTGAATCAGAGAAAAATAGGATGTACTTTCTGTGATGCATTTATGTAGTATTTAGTGCGCAAATTGCACTACCAGAAAAAATCGGTGTTAAAAATCCAGGTTTACTCGTGGCTTGTAAACAAAGCCATAGTCGGATTGTACTCAGCAGAAACTAAAGAAAAGGGGAGAATCTGACTATTTTCAAAGCCCTAAGACATTTTTTCAAATAACGACATCAGTTTTGCAGGTTTATAATAATAAAATTCTCTGCAAAATTTATAAGCAATTTTATAATTAGTCTTCTAAATCAAATTTTTAATAGTCACACTCCATAATACCTTTTTGTAATATATTACTTGGAAGATTAGTTTTCAATTTTATATCTCTTATTTTTCTAACTCGGGAAATTCCGGCCAAGCGCTTGCAGGATTCTACCGGAAATCCGCAGTTAAGTGCCCGATCTATATACTTTTTATTAGAATTCAATATTATGATGTAATAAACGGTTAATGTTAGATAAATACCGCGCACGGATGATTTCCATAATTTTATGTGTAAAGTATTTCAAAAGCATTAATATTGAAATTATTAGTCTACATTATTACACAATATTACATTATTACTATATTTACACAATGAATTACTTCTCTGTTTTAATATCCACGTTCATATTTTAATCTGCATAATTGTAACAACAATTGATGTGATAAAAGCGTGCTTTAAATGTGTGCAAACCGTGCCATCGATAATAATTCAATTAAAAGGTTAAACCGTTACTTGTCAATTCCATGAGACTGTTAAGTTATTTCACCCGCCTCAAAGTGCGTAATCACGGAGGAGGTTACCCTAGTAGTAGAGTGGAAATATTTGCTGTTATATGTAATACATGAAGTCAGGCAGTTGAGGGTGGTCGAGTAAAATTCTTAATAGTAACTCACTTTTTCTGGGAGCTACTGTTTGGGTTCAAGGGAGCCGGCTTGATAAGGTGAGGGTTTGACCACTTGACTCGACTAAGAAATATACAAATTGAATTGAAGAGGTGTTTATCCTACTGCCCCTTCTTAGGCCAAACGGAAAGCAGCTGAATCACTACAAAAAACAGGTGATAATTTCTAATTGGTTATGCATGAATGCACTAATGGCGAATGCCTCAATTAATGGTCATATTTGTACAGCATGTGTACAATCACGTGTATGTAAGATCCACCCATTATTTGTATATACTTTGAACTACTTGAGCACTTGTTCGGCACACAGAAATGTTTTCAGACAATTTGGTTTGCATATTATGCAGAATAATGCTATAATGCATAATGTTATAAGATGGCTGGACTAGGAGTGAATACAGAATTCCATATGCACACTGGTTGAAGGTCACCGTGTGTTGGTTGAATAGTTTTTAACTCATTTGTAGAACAAACTTCAAGGCAAATTGTGTGTGTCAAATTTTTGTATGAATGACTCGTTATATTTTCGAATTTAGTATTACAAACGTGAAGCCAATTTAATCGACAGTACAAGAATCAGGTTGTAATGAAGTTATTAGCTTAATTAAGACCAATATGTAGATAAATTGCAAGTTTTGACATTTCGGGAAAGGGTTTGCTTGATTCATGTGAAAGCTCGCTCAAATGTACAATCTTTTACCAATGCTTAACCTTGACAAATTAAACAGGAGATTCATGCAACAGTTTCAAAAGTATACGCATAGGTTGGATAGCACATTAATGAAATTGTAATATACTAATACCCAGTACAGTTTTTTGTGGTTCAAATGCTTAAATGCTCTATTCCTTTCAGATTGCGATTGATTTTAGATTCGTGCGATTGGAACATAAATGATGTTAATCGAAGTGCAAAATCGGAATGTCAACTGTGATTAGCAATATTGTGGATTGAAAGCGTACGTCACGCGATAGCTGCGGTCATGAAATTACACTGGTAAATGTAAGATGTGTGGAAGACTACGTCATGACTGCAACTGCCGCCAGTGCGGAACACACTTGAAATAATCGAGAGTTTAGTTTGGGAACATAGGTGCATGTGTTAAGGTGTTCCAAGCGACTCCATAAATATATTATAGTAGTTCATATTGTATGTATAATGTTGGTCGCTGAGAGTTGTGTTAGGAAGTAGAAACCATATCAAGCCAGGGAGGCTTTGTTTTAAAATAAATTGTTTTCCATACCTAATTAATATTGATTAAAACGATGTACATCGAATAAACCATTATACCCGTCTAGTCACCTGCGTCAAATTAAATTGCGGTTGTGGCTGACATTCGAAAATAATGGTTTCTCTGATGAGAGAATAATGAACCCACTATAATCAACTATAATAATTTAAATCGTTATTGTCCTTTAGTGTTCTCCTGACGAGTTAAATCGTTTCAACCGACCTGCATATACCGTGACTCAAAAATGGCATATTACTCGACCTACCCTGCTGCCCAGTGTGACAACGTCATGGTTTGCAGCATCTCATTGAACATGTATGACCGAATCCGTTTGATTGGTGTACCTGCTCAAATGGGTCCAATTATTCGAGATGCCATCCATAGAGGATGGGGTCGCTCAATTCAAGAAGAGCGAGACTATCATGGAACCCACGAATTTAAACTTTCGGGAAACCCTTGGTACGGACAAGGAGATGAAGCTGTCATGTCACGCCGTCTAGTGGCGTACATCCTGACAGCAATGGCGGCCAACGGTTGGAATCTCATTCAAGCCTCAGATGTGAGCAAGAAAATTGGAGACAAAGATACAATGTTCTTTGAAAATGCACCTCCTGACCCAGAAGTCCAGATCTTCGCGATTTCTTTGAACAGAAGTGACAGGATTCGTGTGATTGATGCTCCAGCTATCATGCCATATGTCAAACAAGCTGTACAGACACAATGGAAAAGAGGAATTCAGAAAGAACAGGAATATTATGGATCGCTAGAGCTGAAATTAGCTGGTAATCCTTGGTGGCCAGATGGAGCTGAGACTGTTCATGCTAGAATGTTGCTGACACAGATACTAGCTAATTTGAGGTCAATCGGATACAAACTCTATGGGTCAATTGATCTCAGCGCTACGACTAGTGGAAGCAGTAGCAGTTCATCTTGTGGGGATCTGGAGAGCTGGTTCTTCAGGAAGGTTGGACCGTCTTGGTCGTAGATTCTCAGAAAAAAGGAACTATTAAGAACAACTCTCTCCACCAATGTCTTGGAAGTATTAGGAACTAATGAAATATAATGGAAAGTTCACTGTAAAATGCAACTCAGCATTCCATGAGAAACTCCGTGCAATGTTACACTATTTCTGTAAACTATCATCATAAGTATAACTCAGTATAAGATGGAATTAAAATTCTGTGCTTTTTTTTAGATGACATTAATAACATAATCCATTCATAAGGCTATTACTTAAACTCGAACTATGTTTTGACGAAATTCTCTTTCCAGTACTTGGCCAATTCTAATTCTTCAAAAAAGTGTTGCAGAATAAAATTAAATATTACTATTTGGATGGGATTTTTTGGTAATGTAGGGTATAATAACAATGGCACCATTTTCTGTATAGCCACAACCGAACATGCGACTTATTCAGAAAACATTAAAGATGACGTGTTATGGGTCTATGTGGATCGCATGCACATATTTAGATAGATTTCTGACTTCGTGCAAAACCCATTAAACACCAGATTTGTCTAAATTGTATTCAGTTAGTACCATAACCTGTTAGTACTGCTACATCCTAATCTGAGAATGTTTAAGTTGTGAGATGTGCATTTTATAGAGGATTTCAAGGCTGCATGTTTGCTTTTTGTTTGGGTTTATTTGTCAAAGCGGACATACATATACATACATTTTAACATTTACACATATTCTCATTTTGACAACTATTTTCGGAAATTTAGTTAAATAAACAAGTTTGACCCTGGTGGTTAGCCAGATCGGTTGAGAATATAAAAAAAAAAAAAAGTCAAAGCGGAGAGTTAGTATTATCTCTGAAAATGTACTCAGACCATTCTGTTCATTCAGGAACGTCCATGGTTTTAACGGTCGGCTGTTACAAATGTATTTCGTTAAAAATAGTGTAGCATAAATATAAATTCTGCTCCATTAAAGCAATGCACTTAAGATCCGAAGTTACACCGTTTAACAGCATTATGGACTATTGAAATAAATTATTACATAATATTGGGTCCACGAGAAATGTGTTTACCTCAAACCAGAGTAACAAAATTTTGGCACATCGTATCTACTAATATAACTTTATTTAATTAAGGCTGACCCATGAGCAAAAAGAAAATAGTCTATATTTATAGCTATGAACATTTCCCTCCATGTCAATCGCTTCCTGCCAAAATAATTACAATTTTACAATTTTAAGTTCTGGTGACATTCTGAAAAGGATCGAAAGCAGAAACGCTTGCACAAATATATTGGTCCGATTATTCATGTTTCCGCATTGCATTGTGGAGGTGAAGACGGTCCTATAGTGCAGGTCAGTGAACATTATAAAACATATATCCTTCAAAAAAGGTCTGTGAGGGGGGATGTGGTCCCAATGTGCAAGTGGTCCTGTAGAGGTTTCATTGTAGCAGCCGGCAAAACAGGAAACAAACAATTATTGTTTGTTACTACCCATCAGATTCCAATGATAGTTGGGAACATTTTATTTCTCTCAAAATCATTAAAATGTAACTTTTGAGGAAGTAATGGGAATAATATAATGCTAATGTCATTTCGTCAGATTAATTGCGACCAATAGTTTCAAGTATTGACGTCAATCACTTTTATAAATAATTTTTCAGCATTGTTCCTTAATTAGCTCTATTTTGATGTCACAGATTAGATGAGTCACCAAAACTTCACAGTAATTGCAATTCCACTTCACTAACAATCATTTTCATCTAAAATCATAATAAATTAGTGTCATGATATAATATGCGAACGCACGCCTTGCGTCATACAGGCTAGATAGCTGGCTTCAATCTAGACATTAATATGTCATATCTGAGGTCAGTCACTACTATAGCGCTGAAAGCATGATAGCGTATTTCGGTATTTCCTTTTTTATGCAATTCTCGGCACGCATAGCACAAGAATAAATGGACAAGTCTGACCAAATTGGCACATGCAAAAACGGCTGTAGACTTTCCTATTACGTGTGCGTATGTATTTACGTGATTCATACTTGGTTCAGTAGTTCAGTCTATATAAAGCTACATATATAGTACGATACGAAGTTCTACCAGGGTCATTCTGGATGAGATTTTTGCACAATTCTGTTTAGTTCAACAGCAAAAGTGTAGCTGTGCAGTTGTGCCTGATATTTGTTTGATTTCTCTCTAGAGTCTGAATATTTGCACGTACGATATTAAAATTCATTTATTTATAAAATATTGTAATTGATACAAAATTCGAAAATTAACAAATCCTTAGGGTCTAAGGTTGTCCAGAGTTTTATCAAGGCTCTGCGTACACACTCTCTATGTATAACACTGTAAAAATTAAAAATTGAGTCTAAGCTGAGCTCAGAGGTGTCATAAAGTAGAAATTTTTAATTTTTTAAAAATAATTCGTTTGAATGAAAGTACGCGTACTCAGGTTCTAAAACGTTAAAACTATACAAGAACTACCATTCTAATTCGTTTGTTATGATATATAACGCTAACGTGTCCTTTTATCTCGTAATGAGGGTAATTAACATTGTCGTCGCAAACATGATTTCTATTTCATTATATTTTACTCAAACGTCAGTAAAAATAATTACTAACTATAAATAGGGGATGATAATAATTTACAAACAATTATTATAATTTTTTTCAGTGTGCTGAGCAGTTCTCCAACAACTGAATAGAAAATGGCCAACTACTCGACCTACCCTGCTGCCCAGTGTGACAAGATTATGGTTTGCAGTATTTCGTTGAACATGACTGACCGAATCCGTTTAATCGGTGTACCTTCCCACATGTGTCCAATTATTCGAGACGCCATAAACAGAGGATGGGGTCGCTCAATTCAAGATGAGCGTGAATATCATGGAACTCATGAATTTAAACTTTCTGGATATCCTTGGGCAGCAGATGGAGAACAAGCGGTCATGTCACGCCGTCTAGTGGCCTACATTTTGACAGCAATGGCGGCCAACGGCTGGAATCTCATCCAGGCCGCGGATGTGAGCAGAAAAATGCTGGACAAAGATACAATGTTCTTTGAAAATGCACCTCCTGACCCAGATGTCCAAATCTTCGCAATGTCTTTGAATATGAGTGACAGGATTCGTGTGATTGATGCCCCAGCCATCATGCCATATGTCAAACAAGCTGTGGAGACACAATGGAAGAGAGGAATTCAGAAAGAAAAGGAATACTATGGTTCGCTAGAGCTGAAATTATCTGGATATCCTTGGTGGCCAGATGGAGCTGACACAGTTCATGCTA
>JAQGCA010001373.1:0-17931 GCA_034698945.1 Protaphorura quadriocellata
TTAAAAATTATCTGATCCGTATCTGATCTGATCTGATATCTTATCCGAATTATCTGATCTGATCCGAGCCTTACTGTTTACCCTACAAATCTTGGCATTAAATATTCAGAACAAATCAAGCGTCTATTTTCGCGGTTACATAGACTCGGATGCCATTTTATACATACATTAGTGGGATATCAGCTTTCAACGTATCCCAAGTTTTCGTAATTATACCGTTAATGACTTAAAATTATTTAAATTATTCGTACCCCTCGTATAGTTGATTAGATTTTGTTAATTACGACTACACTGAATTTGTTTAAAACTAAAAGCCGCGGGAAATGCCAACTTTTTGTATTCCACACAATTATTTCAGGAATTTGGACATCCAATGAGGTTTTTCTTTAACATTTCTTATCATCATTTAAAACCAATGTCAAATTTTATCAGCAAACCTTCAGAAACGCACATTATAAATAAAATAAGCTTTGGTGAGTGATTGCACAAAGATATGATTCTTTTCCCGCTATAACCTTAGACATTAGTCATACAAATGTACAGCTTGGCAACAATTTGCCAAATTGTGTTGGAGAAATTAAACAGATACAATTTGTGCAGGTGTAATAATATCCATGTGCTATTAGATCATACATAATATCCAAAACCATATGAACATGCATACATACCTTTGGTTTTTTAGCCCCCTTCCATTCCAGGAAGACATATAATCGAGACTACCGACAAAGTTAATTATTTTTTTATAACAATCAAAAAACATAATTAACTAGTCAAATTATTTAAAAGCATTCATACAATTATTTAAATAAAATTCAAGTTGTCAAATTATATTTGAACACCAACCCGGTCACTCCAACTATCGGTTTCTACTACTAAATGGTTCCAAAGCTTATTCTGGGTGGGTGTACTAACGCAGACGTCAAGTTATGGTAAGAGCTGACCATACCACGACCATCGCATAGCACAACTGAAAAACTCGAGAGTAAATTATTCTTAAGTGTGTTCAGCTAGTGGTTCCATAAATATACGTTTGCTAAAATGTAAACGGTAACATAAAAATACGCTTATTATTGACCAATATTTCTTCCAGACATGTATTTGAACATTTTCTAATTCTAAGAATTACCACGATATGTAATTACAGTCATACATGTAGCCAAACAATACGGGACTGATATGCAGGACGTAGAGGGTGTTTCCGAAAAGACGCATAATAGTTTGTTGGTGTGGTGACAAAAATTTATGTTGAAGTCAAGCTAAGATTTCTTCACCAATTATTCAGCTTAATAAGGAACCCAATTTAATCTAATTACAATTTTGCAAGGATTTTGAAAGAACCAAATCATAAAAGTCGTTATTAGAATAAATTATGTTCATTTTAAGCTGAGAATTTAAATGCAGGACAAATTTTAACATGACTACCATAAATCTTTGTAACCACACCAAGAATGACGAAACCATTGCGCGTCTTTTCGGAAACACCTGTATATTTAGTTTATTTCATTTCATTAACGAACCCTCACAAACAAACTTTCTTCTTACAATCATTGCTTTCGAATAAAAATTGAATAATCTAATGCCTAGGATAATTCCAAGCTCTTTTCTTCATCATAAGAATATATCCTAAGAATAATGAACTAACTTCCGAATTAACTATTTAGGTAAAAGAAACCCCCGATTAGTATTTCCAAGAATGATTGGTCCATCCGAGATTCATTTTTGTTTATTAATGTGTGGAGTGAAGATGTTAGAGGGCAGTGGGCGGGGCTAAGTCGTAGTGAAGAGCCCCAGAGGGGTTCTCTTGTAGAAATTGCACTGGATGTGGTCTTGGTGGGCCAGTCAAATGTGAAGGTTGGTGTTGAAGATGGGAGGGGTGATGATGTGGGGCAGGGGGTGGACACAGACCTGACCTCATCAAAAGATCTTCGGCGGCAGTACAATGTGGGCGTGGCCCTGGTTCAGGTGTGTACGTAAAAGTAAGTCCAGTTGCATAAATAATTCCATCACTTCGGACCAATGACAACGGCACTTGGGTGGGTTGACGAATCCAAAGCCATTCGCCACGAAAGGCTGAAATGTCTGGGACGACACAAAGCATACTTTCCTGACATCGAAACATTGTTTCCGCTTCTACGTCTCCGAACCAAACACGAACATTTGGAGAAAAGTTTTCTCCTGTCAATTCCAGCATCGCAACGTCACCTCCACCGTTCAACTGCAAAAGATTCACACAAATTTGGTACCGGTACCGAATTTTTTAAAAGCGTCGGAGAAATCATTATCTTCGAATAAACGACTCAGCATCAACAGCAAGGATTAATTACACCGCTATGCTACTGAGGCCCTGATTCGAAGCTAATGATTTAAATGACGTAAGGGTGTCGGAAAAATCGGAATGACCGTCTTATAACGGACTGACAACATTAAATTTAAATAATTAGTGATTGTGTTTTGCTTTGTCCTATCAAATTAGTTAAAATTCTTTGAAGAAAAGTTGAAACCACAAGAATCGAGATTCGATTTCGGAATATTCTCAGTATTTCTCTCTCTGAAGCGATGATTGGCATAAATTGGCTAGGTGTCGTTGTTTAGTCGTTGGTATGAATGACGTTCCCTACATTCACATGACTGTATTTTGTACTAATAACATAACCGCAATTTGCTTGCACCCACCCCGAGTGAGAGTTTTGAACCGAAATGTCTGGTGAAGATTCTTTGGGATTTTCTCAGGGGCAGATGAAAATTCGGAAACATTTTCCCAGCCATTCAGAAAACCTTGTAGAGAAGAGAACCCTAAACCGTTTCACCGTAGCCTAGTCTCCAATCGTTTTATTTACAAACACACTGTGTCATTTCAAGTACAAGGTTAGCTGGGTTTTGACGGTTAATAGGGGCTCACGTACAACAAATATGACGGAGGATCACACCTTAGAATTCACGCGTGGCTCACACGTGCCGACTGTGAACTTTTCCCGTGACTTTCTCTCCAAAATTTCCCCACAATCAGACACAGAGACAATACCGTGGATTGGAACGGTTCTCATAATGTTTTCATCTTAACTCAACTCAAACGTTAACGCCTAATTGTATTCAAATTCACTCTCATCTCTGGAATTTATACGGTAGTTATTTTACTAGTCTACTGTACATTATGCCCAATATAACTGGACAACGCTTCCTCACTACGTAAGCTCATACGGTGCAAACAAACAAAATTTCGTTTGTTAATTCAAAACTGGTGACACTAAGCCCCATGTTTCAGCAGAAATGATGCGAGCGGGTCAATGACGTCATGACTAAACTTTACTGGTTACGTCAAAACTTTCAGGTTGGACCATGAATCGAACTATTTTTTGAGGGAGGTTTTTCCAAAATTCTTCCTCACTTCTTTGAGTCAGTCAAATTATGTTCGAACTTCTTGAATAGAAGGAAGGCGACTATTCCAAAACCCCGAGAATTACTTACATGGAGACTGTGGGCGACAGGGACAGGGGTGATTGGACTACGAACTGGACCCATCCCTTCGTAATAGCGATACTCAGCGCGATCTGTGCTGATAATCGTCCAAGAGGCTCCGTCGTTGATCATCTCCCGATTCGGTTCCTTCGGGCATGGGGTTGCCTGGAAAAATATCGTATGGAATCAATTATTTCTTAAGAAATCATTTTTCGGTATGATTCCCGGGTATAATATCGCATAATACGCTATATGCATGAGTATGGTAAATAAAAAAGACCCGTTCCTCATTGACTCATTGTTGAATAAAAGTTTTTGTAAGTTAAGGTGGCTGGGGCGAGTCCAATTGAATCTCCATGGGAAAATCAGTTTATGGTTGGTACTTTACTATAATATCAGTGGATCCAATTTAATATTTTCTATTACACGAGAAATTGTATTTCACGGAGTACAATCAACATGTCCATGGGTAGTAGTTTGAACAACACTCATTTTTTTATAGTCCACTTAGCTACCATGTACGTATGTACATACATAGATACAGTAAGTCATCTTCATCTGTGCAGCTTACATTCAGTACGAATACCCTTTAAAATGTCGTGAAACAAATCCTAAATCACGATGTAAATTCACCTACGGTTGTACTTTTTCTCTACAACAACACACTGCCACTGTGCAGATTTTTATAGTTGGCCAAATTGGAAATTACGTCTACAGTACAAATTTTGTTCATGGAGAGAGTGACGATTTGCGGTTCAAGTCAGTCGAGCCCCAAGCATCAACATGCATGACCGCCCGTGAAATGAAATTGAGCATTGAAAAAAAAACATACTAGACAATTTAAGCATAATTCAATGTCTTGGTGGTGTTAGTACTATTTTATCATCTCTTTTCGTGGTCAACGGCTTGAAATAAAGTCAATGTCAAGTTCAAGGAACTTTCATTCTTTTTTGCTCCATCTTGTGTTTATTTCAGGAATTAGAATAATTGTGAAGAAACTTTTCACCAGGGAATTATCAGTTTTACTTTTAACTAAAATTAGCAGGGAATTAAATAGTCGGCTAAACTGGTTACACAAAAGTACAAAATCATGGAAATCGTAGTCATTGGTCAGTTTGCAAATTGTCCAGTCAGTGGGCTAACAGACTAAATACGAGGTTGACTGAGACTGACTGACTGGGTTATTGGCTAAAGTACGTCATGAAGGTGAAAAATTAAAGAAATTAACTGATGCCAAATTTTTTTTCGCCTATTCTGATATTTCCTTCGGTTTGACAAAAATGGCGTCGACAGGCACATGAAAACCGCCAAATTGAGAAATGAAATCGCGTTTTATGCTAGAAGGGATGGAAAACCCACTTAAAACTCAATATTTTATAATGGGGTTTCTAAAATCTAGGCATGATATGAGCGCAAAATAAAGAACTGGTAGGGTTGGCAAACTAGACAGGAAATCTGGGGAGATTTTGGACATATGTGCTTATAATTTAGAAGACCTCTGACTAGTTCCTACTGACCAGACGATAAGCAGCCTGCAAAAAAATTCAACCGGAAAAGTGAATTATTATTTAGTGTGAGAAAATCAGCGAATTGCGTTTTAGCCTTCCGCTCGTCTTCATTCGTTATTCTGAAGTGAATCAAAGTATACTATCAAAATCAACTCCTACCGAATTTGTTATGTATGAACTTCCTGCCTTTTCATCTGATCAGCTCCATTTACTTACATTATGTAGTTAGACCCATATGGCACGCCATTACATACACATGACATGACAATCATGGACTTCTCAACTTGTGAGTCAATACAATTCTAAGAGAAGAAATATTTGATGAGGTCTGTGGGTTTTCCACTCAATCAACGAATCAAGGCTTCAACTGAGCAGATTGACAATGTCGTTTTGTTCGTTCCTCTTGTGTCACGGGACAACCAAAAAAGTCAAATCAAGACATCCCTTCATGTCTTTATTCATTCAAAATTCATAGGATTTCATTCCTCCCTGATTTATATACCGATTGGTTGTAGAAAAACTGATTTTTTACAGTCTGGTTGCTCGTGATCGCCTTGTAATTACGGAAATGAATGAAAAATTACATTATTTCGTCGGGTACAAAATACTTTAATTAAATGGGGTTATGTTCGAAAATTCTAAAACAAGAAAAAGTACAATCGTTAAAGCGCACCTTATCTGAGCTCCAGTTGGAAAAAATTCCGTGTGTAAATCTAGGAAGTGATTTGTAACGAAGTATGGAATATCTGCCCTTGATTTTCCCTTAAAAAATAATGTAAATTGATTGAACCACAGATTCGAACCTAGGATTGATTAAGTATTGATAATCGTTGAAAACAAGGACCACAACCCGTACACTTTCAAATGAAACACGCACTCTAAACCAATTCACCTCCATTCGACCGCAGAATCAACTTCGCTATTGTAATATCAAACTAAATAAAATGTGAACACATTTTTCTTAAGTATTTCTTGTGGTTGCACTGCAAAATCAATACATACATTTTGTACTGATTCAAATAATGTAAGTCGTGTCCTTCAAGTTAGAAACTTATCATAGCATACATATCGTAACATGTACCAAAAGTCCTACCTTATGGACTATGAAATTCGATTCGCAATTAAATCCTAATAGACCAAATTTTTTAATTCTTACCTGAAATTGAATAATTCTTTCCTGGGAAAGGCAAAGGTACATTCTCTCCGTGTCCTTCATGTAAAAAGCACATTTATGGAGTTGGGAGACTGGATCATCCGCGTCCAAAAGCGCCATCTGCTTGTCCACCTTAGATGAAGGTAATTTTTCATTAGAATCGATGTACAGTGTCAAAGTTCATGATGGGTCAGTGAAATCTTCTTATCTCGCAAGTTTCTGTGGTCATAATCCGGCCGGAAAGTAAGATGTGGCCATAAAATTGGATAAATCATCAAAATGGTTGGATACCACGATATCCTCGGTATCCAAAATTTTAATTCAAGAAAATACAATTTTGTCCAAGGGTACATTTCATCCCAAGAAGGTGATACAAATTAGGGGTCGATTTTGATATTTTAGCAGGAAATTGAGAAATTAGTCAACATTCAATAACGTAGGGTATAATTAAATTAATGCCATAGTTTTTCCTTACTTTTCGAATGATAAGGCGAGGGAGTGACATTGAAGTGACACTGCAGACAAGTTTGACGGTGCTGCCGTAGTGGATGTAACCGTCCCTCACGGTGAACTCTTCGGACTCGGAATCATTGTCATCCACTGTGGTAATCACATTGGTCACACTTTGTAACATCCATCAATTCACTCAACCGTACAATTTTACAATTCATTCTCACTCTTACCAACCAACCTAAAACACATTTTTCGTCTTGGACGACTTTTCCATAACTTGACCGGTAATCGGTGCATTTACTCTTTGCGGTTTTAACTCATTTTACCATCCAGGCATGCATGCTTTGGAAGTTACGTACGTATTATTTCAACATGGAAGAACTATACTGGTAATGCTACCGGCCTCGAATCACTTGAACGTTCAAAATAATTCGTAGTTCAAAGTAAAGTTCCGTCAAAATAATTCCCTGTCAATCGAAATTCCTAGAGTGTCATTTAACTTTTCCGGTCCCATAACTCTTTTTTAAAATTTCGATTGTGCTAAGCAATGGTGTCAGTTATCACGTTAACTTTCTTTCATTTTACAAAGAAGGACGTACTTCATAACTGCTACCATTACGGAGCGTACCTAAATTATCTAGTCCCCGGAAAACTTTCGTTTCTTTCTCATTTCAGCCATTTGCTCTAGCCAGAATGACTATGTAAATTTATTTAGGAGAACGAAATGAATGAATGATGCTCAAAACTAATTAATTTTTAGAAAAACTTACACAAATGAATAGTAAAAGCACCCCATTGTGTGGAAGACGCGTGGAAACTTCCGTTCTCTACGTGCAAGTACCGAGTACTCACAGTTTGTGACCTCAGACGGTTGAACAAGGCAACTTTTGACCCACTTCCTATGCACACTGTCGGAAGTAAAATATTAATTAGATTTATAATCGAATGAGTTATTATAAATTAATCCCAATGATTGTAAACGTTGAGATACATACATATTATGAAGTCGCTACTGTACTGTGCTATCATTGTATAAAATTACGTCACGCTCATTTGAGCATATCATCTCCCTTCGTCTCAACCGTTAAATTGACAATTCTTAGTTCATTATCACACGTTATCCCACGCACCTTGACTTTGAAACACACCGAACGTTCAGTTCATACATTTTTGGCGCTTCTTATTGTTGTACTATTATCTATTTTGGAATAGAAACACTCTCGCTCATTTGACCTTTTTTGTCTATAATTCAGCATTACAGACATTTTTCGAAAGATTACCTGAAAAATGAATAGCACAGTGCATGTATTCTGTGATTTGCCGAATATTCTTCTGATCATTCCTAATCGGTTATTGAGATTGTAAATAGATTAGCTAAAATGCGAAATAATAAAATCAACTCACAATCTGCATTTTTGAGAGACTGTTTCTTCTTCGATGGTTTTGATATCACTTTGATTCGACGACTATGGAAAAGTCCAATGTCCTGTCCATTCCCATAAAACATTTTCACGGACAACATAAAGTGTTTCCGCTTGTCCGAGTCTGATATGTACAAAGTTTTCGCTGCGCAATATTGCTGTAAATTTTGAAAAATTAACATACATAGTTTTTATTCGAAAATATCATAAAACGTTATTAATTACAATTAGAAATAAGGTGCTGAATTGCTGAAAATGATTCACCGAAGTAATCGGCCCAAGTCCAGCTATGTAAAGGGGACTAAGGTCGACGAATCAATCTTATCGCAATACCCAGTAATAAATGATAGTAATTAATAGAAAATTGTTTCAAGTGTAATAAGTTTGCACGCTGTTCTTTCCACGTTCACAAAATCATTACAAAATTTTTCCCTTTGTGTTGAATTGATGGATTCTTCACAACAATCACGAACACTACATGTACATGTGCTTGCTTAGCGTGGGTGATCATTGTCATGTCATGTCTCATCTGATTAACCACCAGTTTCTTCATTCAGTTTTATAAAATGGCCACATAGCATGCGATCTCATCCCATTCCTTTTCTGACTATCAGGGGGAGCCAATTCCATGATGCTCTATTCCATGTGTACAACTTACATTAGAATAAAATCGATAAAATCTGACGTTATTTAAATTAGGAGGGAATGTATCGAATAATTATATTGAAATTTTTTTTGAACTACACTTGGTATCAAAATTTCGGCAAAATTTGACGTCGTTATTCAGGAGTCTACTGTTTGTAAATAATTTGTGTATTCCTCCATTCGTTGGGAGAAATGCAGGAAATGTGTTACGTTTCCATAAATGAAACATGTGGAAATGTGATAAATATTTTAGTGGGTGCATCTGCATAGAATTAGAGCGTGTCTACGTTCCGGGACCTCGAGTTCATGATTCGACATGAGCATCATAATATTTCATAATTTCAGCGTTGTTAGTCATCAGCAGTTCAACCCCCTGTCCTAAACACTTGTAGTGAGGTTGTAACACTAAAGGTAGCAGAGGAAAGGAAGGATACAAATCGGAAGTGCAATCAATATGCATTTCCGGTAACCGATTTCGGACTCAATTAGTTCTGCAAGAGTAACTTTTTCAGCAATTCATGATCAACAACACTTTCTATTAAAAAAAACCCTAACATTTTGTAAAACTTTGTTAGCAAATTGCTGACTTGGCTAGAGATGCTTGAATAGAATCAAACTTGAAAACGGCTTGAATTTGACCGTCGGAAACACTACAGAGATCCTGGCCGATTTTCGGCCACCATAATCGCTATAAAAATTAACGGTATAAAATGTACCTTTCCATTCAGATCCAATTGTTGCATGTCTTGGTCCGAGTTACCGATGCCAATGAAGGCACATAGTTGTGAGCCCTGCTCACTTTCTCCTTCCTTCAAGAGTTGGTCACGTTTTCGACGCCAACCTTCCCCGTACAAATAAATACAGGGTGGGGGACAGAAAAATCGTTTTTCATTTCCGTAAGACTTTTGGGCCACTTTGGCGTGTTGAATCACAAGAATCATGTCACCGCGTTCCCTTAAGTATTTCTTCATCGCTTCTCGACTCAATCGTTGTTCCTTTCCTGCTCTGTAGATGGACGTACTGTTCAACAAATACATACATTCCAGTGTCATTTATGAAATTATGCGAATAATTGGTGTAAGAAATTAAGTGTCTGGAGACTGACTGCGGGAAGAGGCCTCTTTCGGAATAGAGACCATTCTGGAAGTGATTTCTTCTAGCCATTTACTCATAAGAAAATTAGTTTCGAAAAATGGTGACTTAAGCCCCCGAGCTGGTTGAACTGGCCAAAACCAGAATTTGACTACAAGGATGAGTTCAATAGAGGGAGTGGCCAAACATGCAGCCACCGCGAGAGTTTATTGTAACAAAATATCATCATTTCGTTACTTGACCCTTTTCGTCGTACCTTCTGGAATAAAGTAATTCGTATGAATTCTGGGGTTTGTAAATAATATGAGTTGTGTGGCACAAAATTTATTACTAGTAGCAAGAAATACTTGCAAATCCCTGAGCAATGTCACTATTTGGAAAATATTTTTCCACCCGACAATTATTCATTCCATAGAATTCTGCATGACAAAGATGTTTGGACTAAAGGAGTCGAATTCAAGTCGTAACTCCCAAGTCCATTCCATCCTTCTGTCTGTTGTTCATTTTTTTTTGAATTACTACGTTATAATATGTATACCAAATTTTTTTGAGGATATGACGGGAAGATAAATGTGTGAGAGAAGAATTATGACAAAGGAGGAATCACCGCCTTCTTGTATCACTACATTTATAACTTTTGTGTCATAATAAATTGAGGGTTCTGGGTGACACGGTGAATCCTTCTTCTTTTTCGGGGGAGAAAATAAAGCTGAAGCGTCAAGTTCCCCGGGTATTTTCTTTTTGAAATACTATTCTATTCCTTTTCGTTGGAAATGCACTAAATAAGAGGTGACAGACAAGTGGACTGGAGTCAGGGGGCTGGAATGTTACCTAAATCTCTCGAATGGAACTGGAGGTGACGGCGTGGGAATCGGTGATGGCGGCGTGTGGACGGGATGTGGCATCAGAGCCCCATGTGGCAACCCAAAATGCGTGGACAGGGCTGATGACGACGAATTGGTCATGTGACTCAGGTGGTGTCCTTGTCCATGCAGAAGACCTGGGTCACCCCCATTCATCTTCTCGGGTGGTGTCAGTGACCCTGGCACAAACCCACTGCTGTGTCCGTGATCTATGACCAAAAACAAACATGAATTAAGCATAGGTCATGAATTATTTCAGTCTTTGGCATATTGTTCGAGCTACTCTGAATTTAGAGACGAGAGACCGTTAAATCCCCAGTCACATAAAGTTTTCAAGCAAATGTCAGTCTAGTCGTAGACGGAATACTCTTTCTGTACATAATGTGTTTTTAACATTTCAATGTCCTCTATAATCTCACTGTGATCAAATTTTGACCTTACAGAAGGCAGAGAAAGTTATGAACTGAACATTTCATTAAATTCGAGCAGTACAGAAAAAACATTCGAAACACCGAATAACGAATAAAATCATAGTTATATTGATTTGAAACATCCGAAGAAAGCTCAGAAACGAAGTCCAAGAATTTTGACGATTGGTTCAAAATATATGTAGCATCGGAGCTCTTTCGACAGCCAAATTCAATGCAAACTCAAAGTTTCTTCCAATAGAAAAATTAACTTACATTTGAAAATCGGAATCAATATTGCAAATTGAGAGCAATGAATATCATAGAAAACATTTCCGAAAGTTTCAGAGTTTGGGCCATTGACTTATTTGTGGTAATGTCAAAAACTCGCTAATTGTTAAAAGGCATGACCTTTTCAACCAATACATTGTTTATTTAATGGGATTGATTCTGACCAAAAAATTGGCAGAAAACCGTGAATTTGAAGCTGATGAAGCGTGGAGGAGAAAGTATCGTCGGACCTTTCCTTGGACGTTTAGATTTGGAAAAGGATGGAGTGGCTGTGCTGTGTGCCTTGTGCCATGCAGTGCACATTATCCAACCATGCATCGATGATCCATTATTGCCGACTCCGACTTGTACTTCTAGAATCTAGAATCTAGAGTCTAGAGTCCTGTCTGTTGTAGTTGGTTGGGGTAGGAGTAAAAGAGAGAGAGAGATGGTCCACCTGACGATTTCCCACGACATCCCCAAAAACCCATCACACCACATCACATCACTTTCCCCATCCTTTATAGAGTCACCAGTCGACTGGAAACTCACTTTTACTACACTCTCTACATTTCTAACCTTTCAAACAACCCACACTTTCCTACCACTCACTCTAACTCCCAAGTCCATAAAATTAACACAAAAATTTAGTCCAGAAATTAAAAAAGTTCAATCCGTCCTAGCAGAGAGGTAATCATTCCATCCGTAGAATCCAGTTCCCTCGAACTGTCTTAATTAGTTCCTGCGTCAAAAAGGTTTCTATTCACTGGAGTCTTTTCCGACTACTAGGGGTATATACAGAGTCAATCATGGAAGCAATGCAATCACGTCAGAAAATAAGCGGCGATAGTACGACTATGCCTTAAGTGAACGCAATAAGGTACATTGTTGTGAGAGCCGGGCTTTAATCGATCAGGTCCCGGGTTCAATTCCTGGTCCACCCGAATCCTTGTACGGCACGATACTTGGTCCTAATAGTGCATAGTTTAATTATTTGGGTTGATGGGGTCTTTAGAGTAATTTCTCTAGAGAAGAGTCACTTTTTTGTGTTTAGATAAAAAAAATGCGACAAGTTTGGCAAAATTGGGTCTATCTGTAAGAAATCATTTAGTACGTACCAATGCGGGTGCATGATTACAAACAATTTGCAAATACATAATATCACATCAATTTTTTCACCAGTTTGTTCATTTAAATTGCATAGTGGAGGTACAGGTGCTACTGAAGGTATCAAATTAACATAACATGCGAAGTGAACAGAGTACCTGTAAAACGCCCAATTTTTTTGCATTCATGAATATTACTACAGCGACTGCTACTGTGCTACGCTACCCTGCAATCGAAGGAAATTAGAGTGAAAAAGGGTAACCTGTCTTTTTGAAGCATGCAGCAAAAAATATGGAAGGGATCACTTGCGGCTTCGTCTGAAAGAAATCGCCTCAAGACCTTTTTAAAGTAGTAAGTGCTACTGGAAGTAAAAGTAATCAGGAGCTTAACACTTACAAGGGTGGGGTCAGTCATCAGGCGTGAAAACAACAACAAACCTCCCTTTTTGCATAATCAGATAACGACTTGATTATACGGCGGGGATTTCGTCGTATCACTTTAAATTTTAAATCTGGAGAATCATAATTTTTATCCTAAAGCATTTTTTAATTGTGATGAAACAATGGATTCCATACTAGACGGCAATACGGATCCACCGTAATTATCGACCGAGAGGTCCGAGGGTGTAATAATATGATGTGTAATATAGTAGTAGTTTCAACAATGAGTCTGAAGTTGGATGACAATGCATTTCACAAGGATAATTATTCACAGCGGGTTAGTTGTTCCATTCAATTCGCCCCTCACGGTTCAACTTGTTCATTTGAGTCCATAATCCTTACAAGAAATGAACCATAACCAAAAATAGTAGCTTTGCAGTATCCACGAATGGCATTCAGAAATGAATTGACTAAAAACATGAGAAAATTCAAAAGATTTCTCGATACGAATTCAATCTACATTTTTTGTCTCGAGCAGTTCATTTCTGATTTGTTACAATTAACATCAAATATTCCTTGGGAAAGATTGGCAACGTCCGACGGAACCTAGACAATTAAAAACTACCCTCCCTGTAGTTTAATCCATGGGCAAAAATGTATCAATTAAAATTTGACGAATCATATGTATTATACACGAACGAACAAAAAAAGCCTCGGTCAGATTAGTCCGTCCACCCTGTATCAATACTAAATCAATTTTGTGGATTTCTGAGCTCTCCATTACTTTTTTAGTATTTTGATTCCACCGAAATGTAAATTAAACTTGATCTAAGCTATACGAGGCTTTCACTGCCGAACCTTTAATTTAGTACACATTTGAGTTGGTGATTTTATGAATGAGTCCTCCTGTGAAAACAAGGAACACATGTTCCACTTCCACAAAAAAGGGGAGCACGCGGCCCTTAACACACTCATCCAAACATTCACAAATCCGTCAATTAAACACTAACACTTCACGACACAACCCCCTCGGTGTCCGGAAGGGCTAGAAAAGTCTCCATATCTCCGGCAGAAATTGTTACAAAATAATTTTATTAAAATGTATGTCTAGACATGATGTCGAAAATCGATATTTTAGAAAAGCAATGCCACGAGTGGTCAAAATTTCCATACTAAATGCATAAATTCATAAAAATTCTTCAAGTGTATTTGAAATCTTTAGAATCAGCGAGTAAAAGACCACAATGCTACATTATTTTTACAAGAACGGCTATAAGTACTAAAAAAATAAGACCTATGACTTTGGCAATTTAAGAAACATGTTTTTTTTTACTCCTTGGATTATGATTCGTTGGAGGATAGTACAAAGATTACAAAGTATTGGAGAGACACGCAAGTTAATGATAATCATAATTATGATGAGTTTGTATGTAAAATACTAGTGAGAACTGGAGTAGAGGAGGCGGAGATTTTTTTGAAAAAAATTGGAAAGTAGTTTACTATGTGTAATTCATTTAAATAATCTTTGGCAAGGAGGTCTGAGCATGAGCAAAGTATCCATAAATTATACATTTCCGGTGTTATTTATTATTTCTTTTATCTAAAGACAATTTTTTATTTATTCCCACGGATTTGTGTGCATGGACATGCGAGAGAAGCCATGCTGAGACTCACTGGTCAACCAGCTCAAAGGCTCAATTGCAAAAATAATAAGTTTATTGTATAAAACAAAGTCCGGGTCGGATGGTGTGCACGTGATATCCATTCCATTCCATTGTTGTAATCCTTGTTCTAGTAAATTGTTGAAAAATATAATTTAATTGTCTTGGTTGTAAAAATCAGCCTTGGGAAGTTAATGTACGGAGTCAAGGAAAATGGACTCACATTAATCATAATAAGATATGACTGAAGACTAATCTAGATTAAAGGGCTTCATTAAACAACTTAGAATGTACAATTAACCTAACCCTGAGTAACTTGAGTCAATTGCTCAAAACCATTCAAATTGCCAATTAAGCGATAAAAACTTGAGTGTTTGAAGAGACGGACAGCGGAGGTGTGTCAATTCAGATGTTTGCAACATTTGTGTGAAATTGAAACAATGAGGCTATCATATTATTACGTCGTCTTAATGACTGCCCTATGAAATCATACTTCATAATCATTGTTCACTACATATTGTAAGTTTAAAAAATTAAGAGCTAACGTAATTTGTTGTAGTATTTCACAAATTCTCAATTCTTGATTTTTACACGATTTTTCTACATGTCAGAAAAGCGCTCGAATAACTATACGCTTTTAATGTGAAACATTTTATTTAAAATTTTGCGGCTTTGTAGGTATGGTTGTAATAAATAATGTCAAACTTCTATAAAATTTACTAGTTTAAAGTTAAAAAGTTAGAGTATCTTATTTTAAACCGTTTCTGGATATTTCATGACTCGCATTTTCTACTTTTACTCTCTCGAATGATAATGACATGTCGGACTTTGGTTTGAAAATTGAAAATTCCCTTGCATGCATTTAATCATTTTGATGTCTGAGTTGGTACAATTCATGGGATGTAGGAATAAAATAACCGGCCAGGCTAATATTTTAATGCATGAGACTGTGTGAAATATACTTTTTTGTATGCAAAATGGAAGGGTTTTCAGGTCAGAAATAGTCGATTTATTCTCGGTCATTACTATTATTAAAATGTAGTCTCTATTCCCTTAACATGCGACAGACAAGTTCAGACCAGACTTGCCCAAAAGAAGTCGCATTTGAATAGACCATGGTTTAGAAACACGTTCATGTGTACTGTTTTGAAACAAATAGTTCAATTTACCAAAAAGTAAAAAAAAAAAAGACAGAGTCGGCTTATGTTGAATTAACTCGTCAATTTATCTGTTAAAACAATGATTTGAGTCATGTTAATTTTTCTTAAATTCAAATCCTTTCGATTTTGATGAAAACGATTCTTTGTTTGTTTTCGTGGGGAAAAATCCCGTTCTCGTTACTAAAAATACGATATTAAATATCCAAACCCGACTTTTTATTTACTCTGGCCCACGCACGCCTCCGTAAATAAGTCTATTTCGGCCAAGGACGATAAAAGTTTTGAAACATTCTTGAGAAGAATAATGAGGATTTTTAGTTGAATTGAATCGAATTCAATTTCTATCTTCAATGGAGTTTGAAGTCTTAGGATTTATCAGTTAGCATAACTATTGTTTCTAAAATTGCAACAAGGAAATTTCAAAAATTCAAAAACAAATATATAAAATATCACTGAATATTTCAACCATGATTAATAAATTGGAACATTTTCATTAAATTTTTCTGCATTCAGACTTCTATTGAGCCAAACATATGAAAATAAAAACATTTTCACAGGTTAATTGTAGGTTTTCAGGTACAGTGTTATTCAAGTATCTCACCGGCTGCTGCCTTCAAAGGAGGTCTCGATTAGCAAGGTTTTTAGTTCTCATAATAAATCCTAGGTTATTTACCTTTCTTCTGTTTATTTATTTATTTACTAAACTCGACAGACCAATAAAAATCTGTTATAAAATAATTGGATTGTATTTTTAAAATTGATGACCTTTAAATGTGCGGGAAGCAAATCTGGTAGTACAGTATTATTAGGATCTGTATATAATTTCCATATAGAGAAAAGCGTTAAGTGCTGTTAAGACTTTCTTTTAGTTTCCTTGAATTATTTTTAAGAGAAAGTCGTTCTCCCCTACAGGTTTTTCGTGAGAACGACTTTCGCCAAGACGGATGAGAGAAAATCTTCAAGGTGGTTCATACAATACATCCATCCAGTCACCAAGAGTTGGGTTCTCCAGTAACTCTATACTACTACTACGTCTGCTATTCTTCAGATTATGTTACAGTCATATCCAGTCGAGTTCCTCAAATTCGCCAAAGTAGCACAAAGTCAAGGATAATGGTATCCGGACGATTATTCGTGCCGGATACCAATAAGTCGCCAGTAACGGATATTAGACGCACTGGTTCGAGAATAGCTGCAATTTTACATAAATTGATAAAAACGTTAAACCACCTTAGCGTGGTGGTACACAAGCAGTAACTTATATTCTCTCCATGTGCAGGGTTCGATTCCCTGGGATTGGCGATATCAGGCAGCTCCTTTAAAGTGGTTTCTCCTCCCTACTGCTAGAGGCACCTTCCGTAGGCGAAATAAAAAAATATTGAAGGAATGTGATCCATATGGTTTGAAAAGACGGTTGGACTGGAGCATAGATAAGAAAAGAGCCGGGATGGAGGGTCTAGGAACCGGGTGGACCCGGGTATCAACGGACGGTTGCTTAGGTGATCGTCAGCTGGAGAAATTCCCACCATCAATGAGAAAAAGAGACGGCGGAAGAAACCCGACTTTCTCAAAATACACTTTTCAGTTTCAACTTGTGTTAGAGGAAATGGATGACTCCGCCTCCACCTCAGTCACTCTTTCTCCATCAGACCTTAGACGAACTACGATACGCTCCTTATATCCACTTCCAGACTTCCACGGCTGTATGTACCATTCGGATTTTACAACAACTTTTTCCATTTCCAAACACTACTACCCATTACATTCCTTTCCTTTTACGCTTTCAAACTTATTAACATGGAAGGAAAAGAACCGACAGTCAAACTATCTCTCTACATTTACATTATCATTCACTCCTCCACACTCATTCAAATTCTAACAAAGTGGAAGCTACGGAGGACAGACGTCCATTTCAAAATGAGGATTCTTCCCTAACACTCCATTGTTTTAGAAATCGATTCAATTCCATCCACCAAATAAAATAGACCCATCCATTAATTGACATTTCTCGTTAGGGCATGGTCAAGCATTATAGTTCAACATTAATTCCAAGTGGGTACCATTTTTTCATTTAGCCCAAGAAAAAATTGGTTTTAAACCATGAATAGCCTACTCGAGGAATCAAACCCTCAACATTGCGCTACTGTAAAGGTTACACGCAAAACCGTATCAGAGATGCGGTTGGTCAATAATTTTCAGAAGCTGATACAAATAGTTGGGGCAAAATTGTAGTATAATTTAGTTTAAACCATAAAATGCAAACCATGTCTGCGAAAGGAATACAGGGTGTCCCAGAGTTTATTTGAACACTTTCAAAAATTCAGCGAAATTACAATTTTCGTTTATGAATAGTTT
>JAQGCA010001374.1:0-17929 GCA_034698945.1 Protaphorura quadriocellata
AAATTGAAATATACGAGACATTAAAGAGGATTCGGTTGGACAACTAGTTTGTGACTGTGTGATGTCGTGAGTCAGTTAGGTGGATTGGTCTACCTGTAATAAAAGTCATGGCCCTATAGTTTTTTTTACATTTTGGTAAAATTGGTTGGAACTATTTATTTCACCATTGGGGGTGACAGGAAGGACGGTGAGAAGAAGGGTAGTGCGTGGGCAGAGAATGTGTTTCTTCGTCGTCGTCCTAGTCCTGTAAATTGTGACTTGTCAAATTTAACAAAGATAAATATTTTGCTTTCACCAGAGACAGAATGAGTTATTTGTGGAAGATATATCGTCGTGCCCAAATGCGTTGCTCAAGTACCGGTGGAAACTCCATAAGGAACAGAACATGAACGCCAACCAGTCCATCATTGAAACGGTTCTTCTCGTCCTGGATGCAACAGAGTCTAGTCACCCATCCACGCTTGCACCAGTCACTCTCCTTCTCACCAACGAGGTATTCACTTCCAATATTCACCAATTTCAATACGGTCTCTACCAAAATGTATCATTTTTGGAATAAACATCCGAAATTATGAATATGCCAAAGATCAGTTATTTGTACGCATAAGGATATCCGAACACCTTACCAGGCAAGCTGCGGATATCCGTTCAGTGTGTCCCGGATAATCCGGTCAATATCTCACCAGATATGCATTTGTTGACCTCATGCACCTATCCGCGTCATTCAAGATCGCACCGTTTTATTATGCACTTAATTTTATCCAGGATGCGTAATTTTTAAAGAAATTGTGGACAAGATATGTTAATCGCCATAAATGACTTACACAAAAGAAATCCGCTAAGATTGTTAATATTCCTTCAAAATATGTACAGGAAGATAAGGAATTTTGATCCATCTAATGCTAAACTGTCTTTGATTGTCCCGTGTTGGAATTCAATGTTTTGCAATATTGTTACATTTTGGGAGAAATGAGTCGCTAAGGCCGACTTTCTTGGTTTATTTTATTGGAACAAGTTCGACCAATAATTTCTGGAATAATATATATCGTAAAACCTTTAGAGCCATTTTACTAAATTAATGTGAAGTCTATGCATATTGCCTCTCGGATTTTTACATTGGATGAGAACATTAAAAGTTTGGACAAGAAGATTATGTTTAAGTGCTAATGGAATGTACATTGGGTTTTTATTTGTTTTCAGAACTTGTTAGTGATGGACGGAATTTGTGATAAAATCGAGAAACAAATCAGTATTATGGGTTTAGTGGTTGAACCGACCGAGGACAAGATGTTGCTCCGTTTGAAAAGTGCACCTTTAAAAACTCTCGTGAGTGAAGTTATTCCGCTTTATTGAATCTTTTGTGCTTGGTAAAATATATTCCGCCATGGTGTAGTGCTGGTAAACAAAGTAGAAGGTATTGCTTTGGGTGTCGAATTCATACTATCGGGATTAACCAATTGTGGCATTTAAATTTTAGCCTGGTAATGCAAGGTTTGGTAATATTTCGAAAATCCAAGCAATGAATCGAAATTTTATCTCTCGACACTTAAAGTAACGTTTTGGTACATGCGTTTTTGAGGTCTTCCGGATTTTAGAAGAAAAGCTTGTGTATTTCTATTCTTACAAGGAAATACTTTTCGTTCTCACTGTTGAGTAGCGAGAAGAGTGAATTAAGACTGAGAGTTATCTGTTATTTTTTTTAGGACGACGTGTCATTGGCGAAAGAGAGAGTGATTGATTTTGTCAGAAGCTCAGCAGCTGCAAAACCCAATCCACTGTTGAAAGTGAGGCGGACAGAAGCAGAGCAGTCACTTAGTATCAAAAGGTCATCCGAAGGGTTTGGGATGGACAATAGCACAACACCGTTTGGGGATTTCTTCGTCAACCCAACCTCCAGGAGTGACTTTCTTACTCTCCTCAAATTAGCGCAGAAAGAAAAAACGGGTCAAGTTTTTCCCGTTCTTCGATAAAATTTACGCAGCGACAACAAAATAAGGTTCGTCACAGAATTAGGAATGTGTGTCTACTCTCACCTCGTCCATTTAATTTATATTTATGTAACTCTATTTTTAATTTTGTCGCACTGTACTTCTGTGAGGGAATGGTTGCATTGCCCAAATGCATGCGGAGCACGTTCATTAGTATTTATTCTCTAAAAGACATATCAGATGTAATTAAGTGAGAATTTAGTAATGCGCTCGTATTCCTACACTCTGTTTTATTTTATGAAGTGACGAGGTAAGAGTATGTAGATTTCTAGTTGATTCTGTGACGAACCCTAACATACCTACTGAGGCCTTCTATATTCTAGATATTATTATAAAAAATCAAAACCTGTGAACAATCATTGCTGACATTTCATGTTCGAAGTCAATCATGAGGAGAAAATTATGTTACTACGAGTTATAATTTAAATGAAAAATTACTATAAAACCAATAAAAATGCACTGACGTGCTGTTTGAATAAGTCTGCTATATATTTTTCATCATTTTGACAACTACACTTGAGTTCAAATAGAAACGATTATATATTTATTAGGAACGACTTCAATCTAATTTCCGCATTGCTTATCGAGACCAGTATTTTATAATGTACATAATATGAAAAATGTGAAAGCCAGTCCATTCTAGCCTTGTTGACCGGACAGCCGCTTGTCATTTCGCCGTTGGAGAGTTCGATTCCCTCGGACTGATAATATCTTATATCTGGTGGATTTTTTAAGCAGGTTCTTCTCTATTAGATGGCGTTGGCCTGATGGACTTTATACTATCAGGTCCCGGGCTCAATTCCTAGTCGACCCGTACCCAATTTTTTTTTGTTACGGGTTGGTGTGTTTACAGTTACAGGGTAATGGGTCCCCAGCGATCGTGTCTTAATTTTCTGTGTCAATGGGGCCTCTAGAGCAAGTTTTCTAGAGACGAGTCACCTCCTTCATGTAATTCAGGTATTCGAGCGAATGTCCTAATTTCTCAGTCTGGATTTTGCGGACACTATTTTTTGTCAAACCCAACTCACTATTTGATGAAATTTGAATCGTCGGTTACTGTCAACATCTCTCTTTACACGAACACAATTATTTAATAGGCTAAATCACTGCATTTGCTTACTCGACCACTTCTCATCATCGACAGAGGGTCTACCACGCTTGAACCAAGCAATCCACCTACTTTTGAACTTAATCGATGGCGCAACTTCCCCATCGGCACTGATAAATTTTTGAGGATTTCCCGTGCAGAGAGAAAAATTACACCGCCGATTTTTTCACTTTGCATGACGCGTTAGTTTAATTCTGGTCGGTCAGTCTGACGAATCGACCTAAGATTCTGATAAATTATATATCTACTACTATGAAAACTTCAATGAAAAATGCATCAGGATTCGTGGAATGCAAGAAGATTCCGATTCTTGTCACTTATGCGATCGCCCTCGTACTACAAGAAACGCGCAGCAACAAACCTGGGAAAGCAAGTTAAAATATTGTACAACACGAAAATAAAGGAGCAGTGCAAATTAAAATCTGTGTGATCTTAATGTTAACTTATATCGTAAGGCAACGGCGGAGGTGTGTATGAAAGTCAAATTAATGTAACATGTCATCATATCAAATCTTGATTGGATATTATTGTTATGTCCTTGAATGACTAAGTAAGTGCAATTGACGTGCTTAAATTATTATGAATTAAGGCACTCAGCTATTCGACCAAACCAGATGAACCAGATATGAACCAGATATGATATTTTGAGTGGTATGACCGGATGACATTTGTAGTAAAAGATATATTTTTTAATTCGTCTGAATTAGCAATAGTGAATTGATATAAAAGAGTAACTAAAATTAAAATCCGCTATTTGATAGTTGAAAGTGAGATCGCAATTTTTGATGCAACCTTCGTATACAGCCAGCCTTAACTTTTAATTTAGTCAACTCTCAACTGTTTGAATTCTTTAGAATTCGCTTGCAGAAGGCATCGATTTGAAAGTAAAATAATATCTGACAGCAATAAACTATAATTAACATATAACATATGTTAATATTAACATATAATTAACAAATAATTTCAACTGTACGGGAATTGAATTTCATAATAAGTTTCAAAAATGGGACCTTGATGGTTACGTTATGAAAAAACGTTATGAAATGGGACGGTTTGTGAGAGTGACTTTGCATTGAGAAATAAACCAATTCCGATCGAAGCGTCAAAAATATCAAAGAAATGGTAATATTTAAATAAAAATTACTACAAATTATACTATGGGAAATAAAATATTAACGTTACATAATTGCACACAAAAAGAACGGACATTCAAACGGATATGACCACACCTTCGGGCAAAATCCGGTAATAAATTCATGGACTGAATTTGGTGATCTGGAGTATGTTTGTGTCGGAACTACACTCAATGCGTGTTATCCAGGTATAGATTTAATTTGATTAAACTATTAATAAAATCCAGTTTTAGCAAAACTAGTGTTTCTCTTCAGACCCAGACCCTTGCTACTCCCACAATGTGATCCAAGACACATTCCAAGGAGAATATATTGGACATCCGTTAGGTCCTCGGCCATTACCACGAGTGAAACAATCCATGGAAGAATTGCAGAATTTGGTGGATATTTTGTCAGCTGAACAGATCACCGTTGGGTCTATACAACAATTGGACAAAGACATCAAACAAGAACTTAAACGGAAGCGGGGATTCACCAACCATCCCAAAAATTTGGCGGAAGATAAACGAATCCAGAAAAAATCGGCAGAAGTTTGTCGCCCACCATCGGCTCGTTTCGATCATAATGTAAAATAAATAATTAACCAATCTAAAATTAAGCATATTTTTGTTTTTCAAGATTTTATTGTACAGTATTGTACAGGGTATTATTGCCAAACGAATATGACTCATTCAAAAAATGTTCATATAGCGTTTTTTCGAAATGAGTGTATTTATTAAAAAATCGAACGACAATGTCGACATGGTCTAGATGCCTGACAATACTTTATTGTTCCCCTCGATCTCCTCCTAAATACATAATTGCATACATTCCATAGTCTTGACTTCAGATTTCTGTCACTAAGAATTCGAAACTATTATATTCTTTGACATACTTTACCTGTACTTTCCTTAGAGAAATATTTTTTACCATTCTTAGATTCAAACTCCATTTTTCAAGAACTACTACCAATTTGGGAACGCCTGTCCCAGGGATTCGCTCATTACAATGGGAAACACGATTCTGGAAGCTCCTACTGCATCACGTGTTCGATACTTTGAGTCAAATTACTATCGAGACATAATTTACAGACTCTGGGAAGCGGACAAACGAGTACACTGGAAGACAGCTCCGCAGGTCAGTCATATTTGCTGACCCACAGTCCTAATACGTCTGAAACAGCCCCTGGCTTGTATTTACAAAATAGATCTCTGGATTGGTCATTTAAATAACGGTGCATTGTAAAAATAGAAAATTATATAGAAAATATAATTATATGGTTTAAACAGGTCGAAAAGTCCACACTTTTGGGAATCTTCTAAATGCTTCAACGCATTTAAATAAATGGGAAGTTTTAGAACCTTTTCGCTTGAGTGAGGACGTTTTGACATGTTTAGCCCAGAAAATGATTTAATTTATTGTTAGAAAACGTTTATGTTTTGAAAACTATTTCAGCCAACTTGTAAAGACTCCATGTACGATTTGAACCACTTCAATGTTACCACCAAGGAAATGAAAACGCGTTACGTAAATTCGGGTTACAAAACGGCAGTGAATGAATCAGAAGTGACCTTTGATGCAGGTAATCTCAAACACAGTCTACATTTTGGATCCTATCAGCAGGTTCCAAAAAATGTATAGGCAAACCTTAATGTAGACGACGAAAAAATTAACAGCTGACATGATGAGAGTCGGGAAAGACATTTTTTACAAGAAAAGCGGTACCGCCAATAATAAAGGTATCGAATGGTAAGTCCCGAATTTTTGACTTTGAAAGAATTGTTTAGATTTAACCATTGCTGTTTTAAAAAAGGCTTAGAAGGGAGTTCCCGGAACTAAGGTTTCACATGATACACATTCCTCAAGTTAGAACTCAGTAATTTCTAACAAGTAGACCTACCAGCTATCTACTGAAAAGAAATTTAAAAAAAATAATCCTATTTTAAGTTTGTGGTAAGATATTTAAAAAGAGAATTGATAAGTAACTGGCTGGTAGGTCTACTTTACTTGGGGTAGGGTCGGAAAATACGCCCCACTTTGGAAAAATGTGCTAATTAGCCCCTTCCCCATCCACCGTTTGTGGGTGGGTGTGCTAATTAGCCCCTTATCCATTTGTGGGCGTGCTTTGGGAGCCACATGCTCATGTATTTAACGGGTAGGGCTAATTAGCACACTCGCTCGATGGTGGGACATATTAGCCCACCCTACCCCATAAGTTTACAATGCGAGAAAATTACTTACTAGTCAAATTCAAAACAATAATTGTACAGGGCGAATCACCACATTTGGACACCCACTTGATACCTATGCGCCCACCAACTTCTGGTTCAGATGGCGTCCTTCTCATCAATCAAAACTATCCACCTCTAGCCTCTGAAATGAAACTTTTTGAGGATAACGGATGGAGACCCCATTGGTCACCACTTCCGGCTACAAATTTTCTATCACCTGTGGCTGTTTGTTCCACAAGTTTAAACATGAATCTTTTGTCCCTCTCCACCAAGTGTTGTATAATTGAAGAATGTGAACTTCCAATCTACCATTTCTTAGAAGATTTAGGTTGGGATGTGATTGGAGTTCCTCTAAGGGCTCTTAATGAATTTGGCGGAGGAGGTTAAGTACATGTATAAATTTTGAAAACAGATTCGAAAAAAAGATGGACTTAATATTGAAATGTTTTCTGGCACTTCCGATTAGTACATTGTGTGACACTGGATATACGAAGGAGTGACACATGTAAGGATTATTTTCCTCATCAGGACTACCAGGCGGAATGTGCCATCGACCTCAATCAATTCTTTGATACCAAAATTTATCCTAACTAGTCTTGTACAGAGAAGTTTTATGAAGTAGGAATAATGGAAAGAACAAATTATAATTTGAAGCCATGTGTAATATTCGCACGAATTTTCAAATAAAACAATTAACATCTAAATTGCTCCTTGACTTGATTCGGTCTTCTTGGCAGTTCAGTTCGCTGTTGGAGAGATCGATTCCCAAGTACTGAAAACATCTAATGTCTGGATAGATGGCGTTGGCCAGACTGAGACGAACCCAATCTCTACAAAAAAGCGCGCAGCGATCCTTATGAGCGAGTTATCAATGATTTCCTGTTATTATGTGCATTTTTTTAAATAGCGTTTGGGGTAGGGAATGAAGGACTGAACATTCTAGTCAATAAAACACATTTTCCGAATACTTTTCTTGGCAACATAGACACAACGGTTTATATATTTTTTTTATTATTACATCTTTTTAGCACCTCTTTTCTCGAATGAGTATGTATGTTATGTATTTGTTTATATTTGTGCTTTACTTAAGGATAGATCTCTCTCTCTCTCTTCTTCTTTAGTCAATCAATAATATATCTTTAGAGTTACATCATTATTACATACACTTTGTCTTCATCCATGCGTCACAATATAAACTTAACCTAATTTTTTTGTATGTTTATAATTTCGGGTATGTGTGTATGTGTTTGTGTTTGTGTTTGGTAATTTAATTATTAAATGAATTGTAATTTCAGATTGTTCTTGTTTCATCATATCACGAATGTCATGGTATACACGCCTTAACCTAACATAACTTAGTGTTAAAATAACGCAATGCAGTGAAACCTGTTCAGGCGACCACCTCAATAATCCGACCAACACCAAAATTCTTTTCGCAATCTTGTAGAAATTCATATTACGTTATGAGTAATGTTGGTCATTCTTTGGAATTTGTAGCTTGTCAATACGGGACGAAAATAATGAAATCTGTTCCACTAAAAATTGCCTGATCTTTGCGATTCTTACATTTTGAACATTTTTGACTCTATGCATATTTTTTGAAAAATGGTTAAGGTTAGCTCAAACTTAGCCCAGGTGTTTGCAGTCACATATTTTTCAGAGTACTACTAGTTTGGACTGCTTTCCTTCAAGTCCAAAAAATGCCGAAAATACGGGTGGTCGCTTGTGACAGGTTTCACTTGCACATGCACGTAGGACGATTTCACACGTTGTATACTTACAAGACACCATAAAATGTGTACAATATTACAAAGAGTACATGTATAAGGTGAAAAGAATGAGACGGAAATGGGAAAGTACGACCTGAAATATTTTCTCAGGGAAAAAAGATGATTTCAGTTTCTTTCCATATTCTGAGAGGTTTAGGAAAAGAATACAAGACATGATAGGATAGGATGGAATGGAATTGAATACTCTTGGGGATTGTAGTTTTATATAGATGTAGTTGGTTAGTAAAATGATTGATTGACCATAAAGGTTTTATGGCTAATCCGTCAGTCACTATTGACACTGTTCTGGGTCCGTCGCACGTCTTTTCCACGATGACGAAAACGACTCCGTTGATTCAATATTTACTCTCAAGTGCTCCACAAATACAAGGAATAAGAATAACAGAAAATAGAGGAAGACTGACCAGTCAAGAATAACAAGGTAATTTCTCAGCTTTCCAGCCTATCTCATGGAATACAATATAATCATAAGTTCAATTCCAACTATAGGAGTGAGATGACGGTCAGCAATAAAATTTCATAGCAAAATAAATACGGCCGTTCAAAATTACTCAGAATACATATAACTCATCCCGTACGACCATATTTTATCGCTCGGAATTATTCGCCAGAAGCAGGTTAAAAAAATCAAGTGGAATAAATTAGGATAATCTAAAAAAAAAAAATTCTTGTCAAATTTTGAACGGACTCATTATTTTCTGCAATTTTACCACGACGCGTCCTTCCCTCTCCACTTCCGAGTTACGAGTTACGACAAGAGTCCACGGTTATATAAGAAAATATCCTAAAATAAAAATACTGAAGAAAACGCACGTACAGCAATACAATATTTGATTACTGGAAAGAGTCTCAAAGAGTCACGTTCTCTGATCCATAAATAAATGAATTCAGTCCTTTAGACAATCCGAGGAGGCAATTAGTCACGAAGCGACAAAATATTGAACTTGGTCTCTCAGTTTAACTGTAATTATTGGCATATGGTCCATATTGCTATACCAGGTATTGGATATTTATATTTCAGTGGTAAGAATTTAAAAAGGTCAGAGGGGTCACGAGGAGATCTTTTTGTGTTCATTTCATTTCCAATTCCAATAAACAAATACCAAATATGGATTATAGGTATAATACATAACCACAATAATACACATGATTTTACTTGGAAATGGTGTAAGAGGGAAGCACGCGAGGTTCAAGCTTAGTATGGACTTCGGGCAATACTATTTTCCGCCGGGGAATTATTTAGAAAGAAATATGTAAATAAATGAAACGATGAGAATTATTAATTTTTGGTAAAATTCTTTGACTAAATTCTCAGTACTAGGTGTAGATGGTGGATTTGTTTATAAAAATGATTTTTTGATGATTTGATGCTTGAGCAATTGTGAATGAAAGTCAAGTCAAGGTCTATTAGCACTCCTCGCGTGCTTCCATCTTGTGTGAGTTTACATTAATTTCGAACATGTACTTGTCCTACTCAGGTCTCGTGACGAAGAAAGGATGACTTGGAAATACTGCCCAAAATGGCTGAGCTCACGTTGGATTGACCTGAGTCAGTTGAAGTCCGGACGCCACGGAATACAGTATTCTGTAGTGTACGCTTCCATTTGTCTTGCGTCGTCTTCATTTTCAGAAGCCATGTACTCTGGTTGGGAAAAACAAAAAGTTATGCTAATTTTAAGTCGAATCAAACAAAACTTGACATTTAACATTAAGATTGGTCATCCACACTCTGCTGGTTCAACCATGTGGCTTAAGGGCTTCTTCGATAGAGGGAGTGATTTGTTAGATTTGAGATATGATCAGCATCAGTAGAGATATGAGTGATAGATGATATGCTCAGTATTGTAAGTACCCTGAAGTAATGATGACCTTGAATTTCAAATATAAAAATTTAAAGTACCCTGTCCAATGAAATTGAAATGAATCCGACCGATTACGAGAACGATATTTTGGTCTTAACTGATATCTCCACCAGAAAACCGAATTCTGTTTGGATACCAATTGTCAATAATTCATGAAGTCTTCTGCAAGTTTAGTGGAGAGGAATTTAATACGTGCGTACGAGCTCAAGTAACCATTCAATTTTAATTCGTCCATTCCAAGTTTCCCAGCTCATTATTGCACTGTAGAACAATTCTAAGGTATCTCCGTTGCTGGAAAAATTACTGACGTGAGTTCATTTTATTTCGTACGATACGATCTGTAAACACATTAATTTGTAATCTCAGAGACTGTGTTTTATTCTAGCCAGATTTCTGCCTAAATCACAAGGGTCACGCGTGACCCACTTTTTTCAAGTCTTAGTCGGTACATACTTAGGGTCATTGAATTACATTGCAATTATTATTACGGACAGCCTTGCAGCTCCAACGTAACGTCCTCGTCTACGAAGAACTAGGACTAGAACTAAAAGAGTCTCTTGTTTCAAGGATGTCTAGTCTCGTATTTAGTGTACACGTTGAAGTACTGCTATTTAGGAGTAGTTGTAAGCCTTGTTTTATTTTAAAATAATCCTTCCGCCAAAGCCTAGACTACATTCGCATTTGTTTTCGAGGCTGGGCCATGTAGCCTTTTGTCTGAAGAATTATGTTCTTCACTAATGTACGGAGAGGTCTAGACTCTAGACTTGGCTTTCTCCGTAAGGTAAGATGGTAAGAAGAACCATGACCCATAATAATGGTGAAGAGAAAGCATTAGAAAGAAGCCAAGGACTGATTCACATCCTAATTAAGATTAACACGGCATTTTCTCCTCTCTTGACTTTATTCTCCTCTATACACTTACCATTTCGAACAATGGAAGAAACAAACACCGTAAAAGCTCCTAAAATGCCGGGAAACCCGCCTTCAGTCATGCCTTAAAATCTGTGGAAAGTTTGCCTATAAGGTGGCAAATATGTCGTGTTCCCTGATATCTTGACAATCGTAATACCTGGATCCCTGTTAGCTAGCGTGTTTGTTCGAAGACAATTAGAAAGCTCGTTGATTGCTTTACATTTCAGACAACGTTGAGACCTTTCATATGCAAACCGTCTCACGTTGATGTGTAGTCACAAGCAATCACATATATAATATGCATTACGCACGCATGAGAAATTTGATATTCTTTTCCATTTTATACCAATAACGGAAAACATCGATGTTTTGAATAAAATTAAAATAGAATATTGAGTAAAATTATATGTTTATGAGAATTCAGAGTCAATATTGACTTGATGCAATGAAAACTATGTAGTTGAGACGTATATTTGTGACCCTATACTATGTATGTTCATGGCTTTCCATAGTGAATAACTGAATGTACTTGAGTGTCGGTGAGTACGTCGTAGTCGTACTTGATAGAGCTGTGACTACTTTAAGCCGTATTGATTTAAATGTGCTTTCCTTCCTTCCTGAGGACATACAGGACATAGTGTCGCACATTGAGATGAGGAAAGAAAGGAGTCCTGCTCCACCCACCTGAATCCATACATAAACATGTGGATGGATCATAATGGAAAGACTGAGAGAAAGAAAACTGATTTAAGGCCTTTATTTCACTTTTGTCAAGTGAAAGCAGAGAAAGTCCTCTCTTACTCCAAATACGTCACCTCATATTCAGGAGGCATTGTACTGGGGGCAGAACGGGTATATTCTATGGTGCAAGAAATACTTCACACATTACAACCTATCCTAGTGACCACCTGCCTTGTACAACAACGTAGAACTACACTACACCATAATATAATGTCATGTACCATACAACCGCATTTTTATGCTCAAAACATTGTAATTACTCCACTGGTCTACAATTTCGTTCAACTTAAAATGAATTAATTCTTATGATAGCCTTGTCTGGAATAAAAAAAAGTATGGAGTGGAAGGAATTGAGCTAAAACTAATTCGTTCTATTATTATGTTTGAAGTGTAGTTCTATCATCGTAATATCACACAAGACATGACGCGAAAACTATTCCCCATAATATGCGAGAAAGACGCAATATTTTTGATGAGACCAGGGATCGGAGGCCCGTACGCAACACTTTATGAGTCAGAAAGTAATTGGTTTCCGAAAAAGAAATTGGCCGTGACGGGCTTTTTTTGGTAAGATAAGTTTCATTTGATACCCTGACTGGGTACCATATATTATTATGGTGTGGAAATTTAAGTTTGGATTGACGGACTCAGACTATGTGGTACGTGATATACATACGGGCTGACAAGGAAACAGTTCTTCAGTGAAGAAACCGAAAACTAGACCGTCTCAAAGAGAGGTTACATCAGATATCTTAAGCAGGATTTGTCTGAAGATAAAATGTTGGTTCACGGTTAGAGATTGAGCGAAAGCAAGAATCCATAGCTTGTAACAAGGAGTCAGTAAATAATTTATAGAGTAATAAAGGCAATGTCATTATAAATTCGTGGCCAGGACACTTGAAATAGTTAATCCTAAAAGTTTTGGTCGGATCTGAGTACACACGTGGAGGTGGTTCATTGTGAGTCAAATTTTGGTTTGGTTTGGTTTTTACTAAGCCTGGGTCCAAATCTAGTCATATAAGTCATGTCAACCACTACTCCTGGATTCTGTGGGTGATACATTGCCTTTGGCGGGACCGACATCCGCAACCACACAAACTGATGAATCTGCGGACGCAGGGATGAATAAATGTTTAAAGTTATGAAATTACAAAGGATATAGAATCCAGGCAGAGACAGACACTTATATTACACAGGGTGGTTCATAACATTTTATACCCAAATTGGAGGGGTCCGCAAAGAATAGAATCGTTACATCATGTAATCAATTTAAGTTCGGGTATCATACAGGGATATACCCGCTGTATCAGAATTTGCAGCATCTCAATATTTGTTGAACTCCCTATTTGGATGATGAATTGTTATGAGACACCCTGCAAATAATAGAGAGAAAGTGAACCTTGACTTGATCCGTGGGTGCTTGAAACGTATGAACAGACACGATCTGTTGGAATCGATTCAGAGAGACGAGAACGAAAGCATAGTCAAGTTTCGCCGTCGTATTTTCCCCTTCTCCAATGTCATGGATAAAAAATCGGTCCAGTGAAATGGGTTGTCGGTAGACAATGTACCGATGATTGGTTTCCAGTCCGCTCCCGCCAATACTCCCGCTTTTCCCACACGTCGTTGCCCAATTCTCCGTCAGAGACGATTTCTACGGAGAAGGAAACAAGGAAATGAAGCTAATTAAAAGTTCATAGTTAAATAATCAAATATTCTCTTTAATTGGCATACACTCTAAGATTTGGACCAACGTCCCGTATTTTTATGAGATAACGGGTAATAGCTTTCCATTTGGCCTAGGGGTCACACTATTTGATAAAAAAATAGTCCAGTGGAGTGAAAACTTTTAACGCAGCTACCAAATAGCCCAAACCAAGTCAGCCCAATGCATCGAACTACCAAGATATATAGCGAGGCAGCAAGGATATCCCTTTCACCACATCCTTTCCAGAACACGATAATTGTTTTCTAATGGTGATTGGTTACTATTTAAACCAAAACCGAAAATTGAGCCAGGAATTGTTCCTCAGCTAGCCTTCGTCTTAGACACTTAGAACTAATAGTTTCGGGGAATGTTGAAATTGTTTTTGGCACCAGTGGCACCCATTGGGAGGAAATTCTAAAATGAAAGTGAAAAATTTGTCCTAATTTTGAGCTTAGACAATCCGTAACATTTTTTCTATAGATTGTATTTTTAGAGAGAAAATTGGTACTACGTTTCATTTCGACTAGGAATTCTATAGTGTGGTAGAAACTACAGTGGAGAAAAAAAATTGTTCAAGCAGTAACACAAATATCACGTCTGAACAGACGGAACAAAATTGAGGCTGGAAAGGCAATCATCGCAATCTGAAGCACAAGAGTACAATGTAGCGGTATTTTTTAATTTCGTGTCATTCCACGTACCTTTTTGCTGAGTCCTTTCTTCCTGCGTGTGATGAGAAGCATGTCATCGAATAGAATGACGTAAGTCTCTGAAGGTTTCCCGGTGTCCCATAACTGGAGTAGGCCTTCATGAATAATTTGTCTTCTCGGCGACACGACGATGGAGTCACAGGGTTGACGGGCCAGGGCGGTCCGGAGAAAGTCTGGGACCCAAGTCTACAAAATCAACACACATTCATGGAATGGAATCAACAAGTGGGCATCCTATCACATCCACACCTTAGTTTACACCACAGTTTCTGTCTTATTAAAAATGTAGCACCTTATCACATTCTTATTCTTCCTTGAACGGCATGAAAATTTCCAGTACAATGGATTCTATGTCAAACCTACACAAATCGGTTCGATATAAGGATATTCAAAAAAATACGAAACCAATTAAATCCCTGTCAATAAAGGTATAGTTCCAGTAAAGGAAATTTCCGATAGCCGATACGAGAACTGACTTTGATATTATGACAAACTGACTTCGATAACCTATTTAATGACAAAAGAGTGTGAAACTGCCCAAGGGTTCTTCTACTTGGGTGAAGTCATTCTATTAAGATTTTTACGGTGTGTACTGGCTCAGCTCCCGGGAGCTATGGATTGTCCTTACCTTTGGCTCCATTTCCAGGATTGACGGCCACACAATGTTCCGCTGAATCTCCAACAGTCTCTCAAAATTCTTCAACCATCGCATTTTATCATCGAGCTCACCTGAGAAGTAAAGGAATGAAGTTTAGTTATGCGTCTTTCAATACGGCACTCTATTTCGCACTAATAGCAATTATGATGATCAAAATCAGAATAAATAATCCATTACTTGGAATTTATTTTTTAAACATTGATTTTTGTATTGCAGAAATCTCAAAATTGAAACTAGTATGAATCAAAAACAACTGTGACCGAGCTGAACATACATTGCAATTATAATAGCAAGCGTGTGCTGAAAAATATTCCACCCATGCTTCTTATAACCAATTTTTGGGACTCGAAACTATGACAGAGAAATTATTGTACAGCTGACATGGTATTAGATGTAGCATGACTCATGTGACTTGTGAACTTCATAACCAAGCGTATTTATTTTATTAGGAGGCCTGACTCCTAATTATTCAGGGAGGTTCAGAGTTCAAAGGCTTTCACCACTTTCTCCATTAGGACGTATGCAGAAATCTGGAGAAAGACCCGGCTTATGTATATTAGAGCACGGCTACTAATAGGATGAATACGTTATACAGAATTGTGTAAGAGAAAAAAATGCAATTATATGAGGAAATTCTGGGCCCAGAAATTAAAAATAGGGAAAACTTTTTGTTTTTACAAAGTGAAATTGAGACTGTTGGAAGTATTGGGAGCAAGGTTCTAAGGAGAGAGATTGAATGACTGATCAAATAAAATTTTCAATCTACCAATCTGCGTACCATGCAGTCTGCAAACTTAAATGAAAACATTCAACTTTTTATGCTGTATTTACATTAGCAGATGTGAAAGGCGTTCTTCATTTCTCTACTTTTAATGTCAACTAGAGCGGAAAAAATATCTCACTGGAATTTTCCGCATTAAATAAATATTTTGAAATTTTTTCAACGTTTTACGCTAATTAACTGACAAGCTGGGGTACAATATTTCCATTCTACTGGGTGTACATAAAAAAGAAAGTGGGAGAGTTGAAGGTCATGGGTCTCGTTGGTTGACTTACGTATTGAGTTTTCTTGAATCTCGAGGATTTGTACAATGAGTTCCTTCTCTTGTGGTTCAGTCGTTCGACTCTGAATGTCTTTTAGAATCAGCGGAACTTTCATGATGTGTTGGACGGGTGACACGAGCAAGTCCGTTAATTGAAGTTTCTTGCACCTCGGATCTTTCATACAAAACTAGAATCCACAACAAAATACCAAAATTACAAATCACACTGGATTTCTATCCCAAAGTGTCGTAGAAAATCTTAATTCCAGTGTACAAATTAAAGTGTGTGCACAAATCTATAAAGATGTCAAGAGTTCAATTTTTGAAGCTCCTAATATTTGCATTTTTACTTGCCTTAAGAAATTTTGCTGCAAAGTATTTTATTATAATTAATACGTTATTATAATTACTTTATGTTAATACAGGGCGACAAATATGTGTTTTCCCCCCGTTAATCTCAAGAACCAAAATCACAATAGGTACAATTGAGTGGAATACGTCGTTGGAAATATCAGGTCAAATGAGATTTCATAAAAAATATTTTAACGCAATCTGAAAGTAAGTTTCTACGTGGCGCGCGGTTGCAGATAAAAATCGGGTTTTCGGCGTTTTTCATCCGCTGTGTCATGGTCTTCCGCCTGAATAGCCGTGAAAACTTCAAAATTTCGAAAAACTAACTTCACCACCACATTCGCAAGTGCTTTCTGGAAATTTTGAGCCATATGGTTTGACAATTTCTGAGCAAGTTGATTTTGCCTTAACATTTCACTTTTCCTGAAAACACTCATAAATGAAATTTCGAGACAAAATCGACTTGCTTAAGAATCCTTGATTCATGGCTCAAAATTGTCATAAACCATTTGCCAACGTGGTGGTGAAGTCCGCACGCGAACGTGCTTTCAGATGGTGGTAAAATATTTTGTCGAGATCTCGTTTGAGCTGATCTTTCCAACGAGGTACTCCACTTGATTGTACCTACTGTGGTTCTTGAGGCAGAAGGGGGCAATACATATTAGTCACCCTGTTTATCTCAAAATGCAACTATCATTTTTTTGTCAGGATGAAGGCCAGAATGACTCCAAAATTAATAAATTTCTGACTGAAACTAGTAACATCGAAGTTTTGATTTTATATTCACGATCGACTCAATATTTCTTTAAGTCAGTGTAGCCACATCAAAACAACTGGAGGATGAATGAAAATCCATTGTAAATATTCTGATGAATTTATTTCTAAATGGATTCTAATTTTATCGCATACCTCCTATAGTGAAAGTTTAAAGAATAAATTGCCCTAGCATGGCATACGAATCTAAATACATTGCTATCTGGAGATGCACTTGAATGAAGAAAAAAAACATTCCGGGGTTATTAATTAATTTTGGTTTAATTCCAGAATTCATTTGAAAATCCAGAACAAAGGGCAGGGGAATCAAATCTAATGAATTCATTATTGAGAAACTCATCGTTAGAGAAAATGGGGCCATCCAGTCTGAAAGTTTTACTCCCACTAGGATATGTAGGATTTCATTATTCTTTTGGTTTCCCCAATAATGAGTTGAACATATTCTGAATTATATTACTCATGCATAAGTTATAGATTTCGGATCTATCCCAGTGCACATGTCGCAGGCAAGAGGTCAAAGCACTTTTTGTCCAAGTAAGGGTGGAAGAGTATATCATGACAAAAATATTTCTATCTTGCCTGGCCTTTTCGAAGGGGTGTTAAAACGCTCAGGGTACCACATTGTATCCGAAGAAAATTTGACCTAGTATGAAGCTTATGTGACATCTTGCCAGTTTTCACCCCGGAATTTTTCAGTCGAATTATTGACAATTAGGTGGCCTATACTTTTAATGGCCGATCTGATTTGACTTGTTGCCCGTGACACAGATTCTGAGTGATATTTGGGATTAGAGATGTGATCTGACGAGCTAGGACTCCTATTACTACAAATTGGGGTGAACAAAAGAGTGAGCCCACCCACGAACCCATCTCCTTTTGTACGCGTAAGCAAAATAGACACTGGTCTAGATTTTGAGGAGAGTTACAGATTCGGTGGATAT
>JAQGCA010001375.1:0-17928 GCA_034698945.1 Protaphorura quadriocellata
GTGGCTTCTGCCTCAGTAGCATGGGGCTGGGCTGAGGCGCCCCAGATGAAGACGAAGATGAAGATTTCATTTTTGAGAAGGATGGAGAGAGAGAAGATGTTACCGGTTCAGTGTTCTGAAAGGGTATGAAGAAATCGCTGAGAATATTCGCTGACCTCAACTTTCCATATTTCGAAAACAATCAGCGGTTGGTTACCTTAGGGAAAATCTGTCCTCGCACGATTTTACATTTCAGTATGTATTTAAAATTACTTAATTTCTAATGCTAAGCTACGGCGGTAAGTTATAATGTATACTCCCTGTAATGTGATGCGCAGAGTTGACGCCTTAGCCGCCATCAGGTAGCACTTATTTGATTTTTGCAGAGCAAGTTGAAAGTAAGTGTTCATCACAATCGTTTTCGTCCAGGTCAGGTCCATTCTCGATGTATGTACGTGAAGATAACCCGGAATGTCCACTGGAGAAAAGAAAAAACGTTTCGCCATTGAAAATCCAATTAATTTCAATTAATTCCTAAATTCTGAATGTAATCAATTATGATGGATAATAATTGTAACTTTCTGCAAAATGTATATCTCACTTTTAACGGCATTAGCTCGACGTGGATGTTATCGCTGTCGGAATGATATACGCCAGTGCCGGTACCGGTGAGTCAACTTTACCCCGAAAATAAGATCAACACTCTGAGACCGGGAATTGAAATTATTTTTGAATCATTCCCATCAAAATTCTGCATAGTGGTTCTGATTTTATAAACCAACTTTTCAAAATTCAAAATTCAAAATTAGTATAGTTCGTCAGCAGTGTTTCAAAATTAAAATTACTGGTGGTCAGTGATGAGTTTGGAGGGCGACGTCCACACGACGACTTCCGCTGTTCGTGGGGTCGAGGCTGCATTGAGTCACCGTGGAATTTCTGAGCAATCCTTCGACTTCAACGATCAGGAATGGAAATTGTTGACAACGAAGAGCACGATTCTAGCCTCTCATTGCTATTGTGCCCTCAAGAATAAGCAGCAGCCACAGGGTCATGACCTTGGTCACCAACATTCCGCAAATCCAACCAATTCCCAGATTCCCAATGATGGTTCGGCCAATCCGACCCCCGCGGGCACCTCTTCCCCAGGTCCGTCTGAACTATGTCACGTTTGCAGGTGAGAGATGTACAGAATTTTATATGAAAATTGAATTATTTGATGTAATTCCTTTAAAAGATACGTCTGCGTTTTACCTCGAAGATAATTGGTTAGATCTAGATTTGGCAGTGGAAAGTAACCCTGCATGGTAGTAGGAAAAGGTATTGTGTATTTAGGTCTTATAACTTCTGCACTATGTAAAAGCTCACTTCAATCTAGATGCTAGAGTATATTTATTTTACCACACATGCCTGAGGGATCGAATATTCACTTAGGAGAGGAGTTCGGGAGGTTCAATTCCGATCCCTCCAGCGGACATGGTTTGAATCCCTGCTTTTCAGAGTCTGGTACTAAAGATAACTCCCCTAGACCAGTTGGTTAGAAAGTTTGCCCATTCTCTTGCGAAACTATGCCGATGTAAGTAGTTTATTTCATCTTCTTAGTTAAGTTTTATTTGATACTCTAGATTTGCAGCAGAACTGGCCCTAACACACCTTCCGGAAATGGTTTTCCCAGACAATATCCTTCGCCTTGTCCATCGAAACTCTGGGTTTGTGATCGAGTTCAATTCACTGGACGCCATGAGGTCAATTAGCACTACGTCGTCTCCAGTTCAAGTTGCATGCTCAGAACATTGGAAGGCTTCTCGGTAAGAAGTAGATTCCTGATTTTTATTGCCTTTAGCTAAGGTTTAGTGATGTCGCGGGTATCCGGTCCCATTTTTGGCCGGATACCGGATATTCGGTATCCGGCTTTTTTAAAGACCGGGCCGGATATCCGGTATTTGGCCACCGGCCGGATATTCGGTATCCGTCTTTTCAAAAAATGGCCGCAGCCGGATATACGCGGTATCACTATTAAGTTCCCGAAAACTAGACGTACATTTCGTTGACTAACGAATTCATAATCTCACAGAGCCTACACTGGACTTCCTGAGACAGTTATTGAGCCATTCGATTGGACATTTTCCACCCAATATAAAGGCACCCTTCGTATAAACAATGCAAGTGAACCACCAAGAATTGAGATTGACCCGCCGGAACGGCTTGATCTGGAAAAATTGAAGCAACGAGAGAAAATTTTGTTTTATGATGAACTCACACTTTACGAGGATGAACTACACGACAATGGAGTGTCGAATTTATCCGTAAAACTTGTAAGTCGATAACTAATCCTTGTAGAGTAGTATTTGCGCATATGTTGGCATATTATTCGAACAACCAGCCTCTTAGAAGTGAGGGTTCCACGACCCAGTGATCAGACATTGGTTGCTTGTCCACATGGTGTGGAATTGTTTTAAAGAGGTTTTTGCATTTGTAGAGATAATTTTAAAATATCTTATTTTCAGCGAGTGATGCCTTCCGGATTTTTCATCCTTCTCCGTTTCTTCCTTCGGGTTGACGGTGTCCTCATAAAATTGCATGATACAAGGATTCATTTTGAAGTTGGAAACCCGTACTTTCTCCGTCAATACCAGACCCGTGAACAGAGTTATGATAAGTTGGAACATTTGGAAGGAAACGTTCTCGGAGATGCTAATTTAGTCTATCCATACCTACCAGTCACAAGTGAAGTGAACGAGAAAGTAATGTTAACATAATTTGAAGCACTGCTACCGGCAACTGTTTTCACCACCGAACTTATCCAAGTTACAACAATGCTGCTTCATAGATTCCATATTCTGATATTCTGTCCAATTCCCACATAATCTCAGTTACAACAACCATTTTTATTTCAAATTTTATATTGGAATGACAATAAAATCACTCGAAGATTATTTTATTCTTTTTCTATTTATTTTCAAAATATTTTTGAGTTTGCTTCAGGAAAGTGGAACCCCGATTCTGATATGTGAGAACCATGCAGTTCTCCGGAGATCGAACCAGAAGATAATTGATTGAAATTCAATGAGCAAATTCAATAAATCAGCCTTCTTCCTAAGATGAATTTTGAAATTACTCAAGAAATGTCGATTTCCAAGCTCTTTATAAACCTAAATTGAAAAGCAAGCGCACAATTGTGTTAAGTGAATGTCAGATGATTCTTAATTACCTTGTCAGCTGGGAATGCATTCGCACATACGTTATTGACATGTTCAATGTTCATTGATTGTCCATCAGTCCATCATTAGAGACAAACGTATGGAGTACAAAAAACAGTAACAATATTTAGACCTGACCATAATTCGAAATTCGAATGTCTGAATAACTGTAGTGCTCGGAATGCGGTGTAGTGTCAGAAAATATTGGGTTATTACCTAATCCGACATTATGCAACTTTGAAATCAGCGCAGAGTAATAAAAACAAACACAAAGAAAAGTCTATTCATAATTTGCAGCATACATTTATTATGATTGTAATGTAAAGTAACATTGGAATTGAATTTTGGTAGTAGGTCAAACTAGCCGTAAGAACTAATTTTATATGCAGTTTGTAGCCATTGCCGTATATATAATAATACCGACCCGTTTTTTCTCGTGCCATTCAGTTTATGACAAACAGGACGACATGTCATCTAAACGCATTTATTTTAACTTAATTCATTTCGTACATTTTCATAATTCCTACTCAAATAGTATCACACAAAATTCTGTTTTTGCTTTTCTATGCTCTTAGATTCCCAGTTGGAATACTAATTAATTAATTCTAGTACTTATTACTTAGACTTACAGATAAGTATACTTTTATTTAAACTTAATTATATTTAGTCAAATCCATAAACCCAAACCTAACCCATGCACAAATTCATTTTCACACCCACCCAGTGCAGTGCAATGCAATTTGTATGCGGTCGTCGTAGTGCAGTGAAGCGCAAAAATGGGCAGTTCTTCTTCATAACGTCAATTTGAAATTGAACTATTACTGAATTACTCAACCTAACAATAAATTAAGTTACTGTCTTGATTATGTACGGTTTTTTAGCCTTACACAAATACAATACATATACTCGAGCACGTCCGACTTCCACTTGATTTGTCTCGAATATGTTGATTGATTAAGATGTTTAATTAAGTAATTAATTAAAATTAAGGGGTAATTCATGGATGGACATTACATAGCTTGGGAACTTCAAAGACAGAAAGCTCAAAAAATTAGAACAATTAAATTAAATACTTAGCCTAACGATATTAATAATAATAATAATAGAAATAATTCTATTTGGTGTTTATTTATACAATTTTTCGCAGTCCTTCATAACGAGCCGCCATATTTGTCAAATTTTCTCCTTCAACTACTTAAAGCAAAACAATTGAATTGGCTGGCATGACCGACCAATATGGCAATTAATCAATTCCTATCACCATTTGCTAAATCATTAATCAACTAATTATTCAATCACATTCAGTACCTTAAAATAATGTCTGTCACTACTTATACTAGTAATTCAACCGTACAAGAAAATTGTGGAATGGAATGTTCTCTCAGCTCAATGCATGCAACAAAGTAAGCAAAATATAACATCAACATGATTGATTAGTCAACAAAAACAGTACAAGTACAACACTAACCATTTGATAGCTAGTGTGGCAAAAATTAACTAATTAATTTGTATTAATTAATATTTTTCCTTAATTAGTAAGATTCTGTTTCCTGTCTAACGTTTATACCGTACCGTATATACCGCGGCAATAATTTACATTATTTCATAACAGTATTTCCGTTTTTCACCAAGTCTCTCGATCACTAAATCTCTTAAGTCAATATAACTTGATCATAACATTCATTTCCTTCCAATTCTACCAAACAACTAGTTATACTATCTTTTATACTATTTTACTAATTTTGTGTGTTATTTATTACTCCAAAAGGACAAGCACCAATGGTTGCATATCGCCTTTAAATACACAACACAAAAAAATCGTTTTAACTTTCTAACAATCGCTTCCACTTGAGCGTTCAACACAAATAAACAAGAGTGTATGGATTTCTAAGACGGATAATCAAATCAAACTCAAATGATGAGGACATGAATGACTTGAAAATTTGGAACTAATTTTCTATTCAGTCATGGCAAAAGTTAATTTCATTTGAAAATCATAATTTTTTTCAAATCTGTCTCGTCACGTCCGATGCTTCTTGAATTTTGTTCAAGAGGACGAACTGCGCTGCGGGGTCGAAATCTTCCATTTCGCAATGACATGGTTATTTTGGTTACCTTATCGTCATTTTCCTTTGTGGAAGGTAACGAATTCAGCGATTTACAAAATGTTTAGACAGTCACGAGTCCTGTTGTTATCTTTAAAGACGACGTAATTATTCTTCTTAACGTAACAAGTTCCGAGCTTTGAAAGAAATCCGCATTTTCTAATTCACCTAAACGGCAGGAAAATAATTCTAATATTTTGGAAAAATCGGACCATTGCGTGTAGTCGTATACTGAATATTTCGACCCCTCTACGAAAGCGGACGGACGAGACCCATAAGAAGTTAAGAAACTAGTTACGAACAAACTCTAATGGATTCAAAAATCTGGTTAGAAAAATAAGTATTGCCAATCATTAAAGCGAATATGAAGGAAGTAGGAGTTAATAGTAGTAGGCAGGCAGGTGTTTACCTTTGTTTAAATTCCCTCACCCTCTCTCTTAGAATAAGTCCGGTTTAGACTGCATGTAAATTCCAAATAATCAATCAATATTTTAGCTTTACTTGCAGAGAATACATATTATAGCTCATTATTTTACTAAAAATTTAAATTTCGTTTTTCATGCAGAATTTTCTATTTGTGTTTAGGAGTGAGTCAGTCATGTGAATGAGCTCACCGTATTCCCACTCCCTGTTTTTCCAGATTTAGACGGTGATGGTGTCCAGCTGGATTTAATGGCGAGAGAATCAGCGAGTGAGGCTAGAGTTGAGTCTAAATCACCTGTCATCAATGGTTTATTCGACTGTTGAACCGGTTGACTACTACCGCCATAACCGCCACCTCCACCTCCCATCGTATTAGATTGTTGAGGCGTCAAAATTGAACCAAAAAAGTCCACTGTTGACAAAAATAACATAAAATTTTAGTAAGCAATCCCATGTAATTCAAAATTTCAAAGACACCACAACTACACTACAGATTGATTGGTCAGTTCTGAGTTGACCTCTGAATACCTGGTTGTTGTTGAGGCTGTTTCGTAAAAGTTTGCGGGGTGGACGGCGGGGGTGGTGGTGGTGCACCGTCCGAAGCTGCTTGCATTTCAAATTTCAAATAACGGAGGCCAAAATTTTGAAGTTGTGATTCGTGATTCGTAATAGTTTTTTAAATGAACCATCATATTTTGCACCGGTCGGTCAAATGAGCAAAGAAAATACTACAAAATACTACGATGTCTAAATCTGGCAATCCAAACTCAGGGATATGTATGAATAAAAAATAATGCCGTTAAGCCAGAAAAATTGAACTGGATTGACTTTAGAATGTATTGTAAAAAATACACGAAGAACAAAAAAAAATCAAAGCTGTAAACTAACAAGGCTTCGGCCAGATCGAATAATTCGTCGAAGGTGTGATTTTCCAGAAAAGCTTGCTTCCTTTCTGATTCAGATTTGCTTCGCATTCTTTAATTTCTATTAAAATTTATTTGCTACGAGGACTTCCAAGCCCTTTCTAAGAGTGAGATGGACAGTGGATAGCCGACAGTCAGCAGATAATCCAGGAATCAGATCAGATCAGCTAACTAATTTTGTTAATTGATTTGACGCTAGATCAGCTTTGATCAGCTAGACCCAACAATAAATTGTAGTCCGAATTATAACCTAATCTGGACGGAGCCTTACGCAACAAAAACTCTTTGACATAATAATTATCGTCCATGATTAATGAATCCATTCATTAATCAAATAAGATTTTAAGACTATACATTATACATACCTTGATCATTGTTAGAGCCAAACACATTATTCATATTTGTGGCGCCTCCACCTCCGTAATTTTGTTGCGGATTCATCGGGACTTGTTGTTGGCCGTAGAATTGTGACTGTTGATTGTAACCACCCATAGGCGACATGCCCATCTGACCACCCATTGGAGCCATTGGACCAAACCCATTCCCACCATAATTTACTTTAGGCTGTTGCTGATTATAGTTTGGCGATGCATTAGCAGCAAACATATCAGCAAATGGATTCGACGGCGGCTGTGGCACACTGGTTCCATTTCCCATTCCCAATTGAAGTAAATCGTCAAGAGCGGAGCCTCCTATTCATTCAGAAATATTGATTAAAATAAATTAATAATAACAAATTATCGAATATTATTCGAATCTCTCAATATAATGGTTACAAAATAATCGTACTTACCAGAACTACTATTAGTCGCCTGCGGCGGGGCAGAAAAGAGATCGAGAATCTGCTGAGACTGTGACGTCTGTTGAGGCCCAGGGGCTGGAGCCGAATCCAAGAATGGATTTGTTGCAACTGTTCAAACAAATTTAACGCAGTTTAATATAGAACCAGATTTGGATTTAATACAACAGTTGACACAGTGTACCTTTCTGCTCCTTGAACTGATTCAGGGCTGCTTCTTCCTCTGCCAAAATCTTTTGTTTTTCATCTGAGGCAATGAAAGCTGAAGACGTATTACTGAATGAAGTTACATCAACTGAATTCTGTTTTGAGGAACTCGTCAATTTCTTCCCTTCTAAACTGGCCAGGTGTTGTTCCAATGCTTCAAGTAATGAACTCGGTGCTTTTGTCAAGTCAGGAATTTCACCTTTGTCAATGCCTACTGCTTCTGCCACCTATAAATACATCAAGACCAATTACAATATAGTGGATGAATTCCTACTAGATTCATCGGTCCTTCTCCTTTAGTGTTTTTTAATTAGCGTGTCAACTTGGGCATGCATTCACATATACATACATAGGTATATTGTCTTGATTCCAAACACATGTGATGTCATTTCCCAGGTCTCTGAAAGTACTTACTTTTAAAAACTCTGCTACTTTGTCCATCCTTGTTAAAAATTTCTTGTAGAAGTCGAGAGCTTCCCGTGCATTTTTCTTATTCATAGTAAAATACTTCTCAAGAAGATTGATGACGGCGTCATTGTACGTGGCAAAGAGACGAATTAAGTCACGAAATAGAAGAGCAAACGCAACGCGCATTAAAGAATTTCGATGAATGTCATCTGGAGATGAGTCAAATTCTAGAAGAGCATCCATTTGTGTTTGGAGAACAGGAAATGTTCTTAGAAGAGGCTCCGTACCCATTGTTCTTAACGTACCGTCCTCTTTTCTGTATGGCACAAAACGATTTTGATCAGATATAATGATATGAATACGTTTTCATAAAATAATGAAATTAGAAATTCTGAGCCAAAGTTCAATTTGAATAATACAATATCCCACACTTTTGGAATTTAAAGCTCAGATCAGCGTGAAAACTTAGCGATTTCAGACGACCTAATGATAAACATAAAAAATTTCGGCGTGCAAAATTTTTAGTTTATCGTCAGAAATTTACGAAACATTCTCGACACACCCGCATACACAATCTCTACTGACACATACAAATGTCGTAAGCAAAGTTCATTTGCAAAAGAACTATAAATAACCTTCATATTCGTGACCAGGACATGTGCAATGATTAATTCTAAAGATATGATCTGGACGTTCGCATCAGAATAGTCTTCCGTGTTAGGGATTTTCGATTATGTAGAGATTGCATGACTTACCCTCTCTTTACTTTACAAAAATCGAATGCCATCGTTCTATAAGACAAGGCCTTCTCGTTCAAATACTTGGCATACCGTCGAATAAATGGTGAAACTTCATAGCCTGTAACAAAAAGAGAATAAATTATATTAACGACTTAATATACATAAAATAAACTCAACATGACAATAACAAGTACAACAAAAAGAAAACGTGTATGGAATTTATGAAAACTACGAGTGCGAACAGTGCGAAGGTCAACGGTAGTCAATTGTGTCGTCAGAACGTGTAAGCTGTGTTCATAATAATTCATCTAGACGGCAATGAAACCGCAATATTAACATTCATGACTAGTTTTATGAAAACTAACATAAACTACCCAAATAAAGAAAATCAATTTCCAACTTTCTCTACTACAAAGCCCTACGAAAAATATTACGTAAAACTACCATTTCACTATCAGCATACTTGACGATTAATTTTTCAAATTTACAACTATCTTCAATTCTCTAAATTGTACTACGGATTGTAATCGATTCAGATTTAAATCAAGGTGCAAAATGCAAAATTTTTGCCATACTGAAAGCAAGAATTAAAATCGAGTCCACATCGAATGATATAAACAATAAAATTCTGAATTTGAAGTCCAGATATTGTCTTTAACAAAAACAGACAGAATAAGACATAAACAGGCACTAAAAATCGAATGATAATAGATGAGCATCAGCGAAAGAAACGAGAAGGAATGCAATAAAAAAATTTAATCCATAGAAGAAATTAACAAAAACTCTTGCATCCACGATCCACGTAAAACAGTAACGTCGTGAATTAAATTAATTGTAAAAAAAACTTCTCATTACACAGGAATTCTGAAGCCAATCTTAATTTCTCTCAACAAGCAACGATATTGGGGATACGTTGGTACCAAGACAAAGTTTACTATCAAAAACCAACTGTAAATTGTTTCGATTGGTGACTTCAAAATTCCCTTCGTAGGAGCATTGGAAATAAATAAAAAAGGTGAAAAAGGTAAAGAAGTAGAAGTAATTAAGAATTTACCAGGTCTCACGAGGCCAGCAGCTTTTGAACGAATGATTATTGAAGTGGGGAACAAAGACAAAAGAATGTGCAGAAGATTACAGTTCCAGTTATAGACATATTCAGACATAGTACACAACATGTAAAATTATTTAACGCTCATAAAGTACACCTCACAATATTTGATAAAATTAACTGTAAATTATTGTGATGTTTCTTAATTTCATCTTCCTTTTTCTTTGAGATAACTAAAAATACACCCTAAGTCATTACCAACTCTTTTCCTATCGCGATTTCCCTGAATTCTCTCAAAAATAAGATCAGTTTTGCGAATGGTGAGACTTGAAATTTTAAACAGACATTTCTTCTTGGCGAATATATATTTATAATGAAAATGAATATGAATGACGATAAATAAAGCGAAATAATGTATAATGTCAAACAATATTCGAGAGAATGCTCTACACGAGGAACGCGAATTCCACCATTTGAAAGCAGAAGTCTTTCGCCACTTAAGGATTTGCCAAAGTGACCGAGTTCCATATTAATTAACCTCAGGTGAAAGCCAGCTTGCAGGAAGTGCATTTTTTAGCCTTGTACTCGGAAATAAATTGAGACAAGAATGGATTTGAGATTTGAATCGTGAACTTGAGTTACGATATTACTAACATCGAAATAACATATTTGTAATCGGGCATTTAGGTGTGGGTGTCCAAAAATCTAGAAATATTTGTTCCCTTCTACCTTCGTGTTTTACTGAAATCACCATTAATTGAAAAGAATTCGAACTTCGAACTTACCCTGAGGATTAGCTTTGTCAAGAAATGATGAAAGTTGAAATGTATTATTACTCGATGCCAAATACTGAGTGAATCTCTGTTTTTAAATTAAGGAAATATTAATGATAATGAATACTAAATAGTTACACTACAGGAAGTATGACTAATATTTTGATTCATTTTCACAAGACATGTAGTTTGACTTACCTCATTGCCGTAGCACATTAGGTGATGAGTCGTTACTAGTGCTTTAAAAACAACTACCCAACTTGAATTTTGTGATCTTTCTATCAATAGATTCGCCAATTGAAGAATTGATACATTCGGCTCATTGGTGCAATGGACCAAATCTGCAAAGATAAGATGTTCAGAATCAAGAGGTGGTCTGATACATGTCTTACTGCGGGTTAAGTTAAAAATGTAAGCTTCATTTGATCAAAAAATTAACTTACAATCCAAATGTTTCTTTTTCGGTGGTATCATCTCTTCCGTTGTGGCCTTACAAACTGCTTTGGCGAGTCCTTGACCTGCAAGAGAATGCCTAGCGGCCAGAAGTCGATCACTTATTGTCTGTCCCCCGCCTTGCGCCATCTTCTCCTCCCTAATTCTTCAGTTAGTCAACAGTTGTGGATATGGAGTGGAAGCTCGGTCTGAGAATGCCTGGAATCCAATGAAGTAATCAACGTACATTAGAAATCCAGTTAATAGATCATAAAAAACAAATTAAAGGGTTCTAACGAAACACTCCGATTATTTTTGCAACTCTTAGACCATATGCAACGGGGAGTAGTAATCGCATTCGCAATGTATACAATACAAACCATCCGCACCTGGTGCCGACGAACATTAACACTGTATTTGGACTGTAGTGTCTGACAAGGGATAATTTTCGAGATGTAAAATTTAAATAAAATTGTTATACGGTATAAGTCATTTCAGACGTACTGAAAATTAAAATCAATCAAGTCTAGACTAGTCTTATAGAAATTATTATCGCTTTTCCAATCATGGTCATACAACAACAATGGTAGTGATGTAGGCTTGCGGTGATAGTTAGCCGTGTATGATAAGGCCATGACACCATAACTGCTCATTAACGAACGGCTAGCAAAATATTGTAAATGTTCCTACGATGCCACACGAAAGAAGCCAATAAAATGTTTTCTGTTGCGGCCTGAGCCTGAGTGTACTGAATACTATATGTGAGTGTTGTTATTTCCAGATGGTACCTTACTCTAGTTCGACGAGGTAGTTAGGTTTAATACAGATATACAATCAAGTGCTTGGAATTCGTAGCAATCAATGAGCAGTGAGCGCATTTATGTCAAACAGGCATGGTAAATGGTAATTAAAAGCAACGCAAACTGAATGATGGTCGATAACAATCGACATATTACAAAAATGTGTACTGGAAAACGAATTGCTTATCGCCGCATTCAAACGCTGTCCCTTGTGACAACTATTAATTGGAATTCCTATTACTTGACTTGACATTAATTTAGAGTCGTGCTATTGACACAAACCCTCCAGGGAATTCGATCACTTTGTAGAGAAGTTTGTAAGTTGGTTCTGGTAATTGTGGAACTCTGTCTGTTCTGTTCGTGTCAGACTTATTAAGCAAAAGTTCAACGTCAATTCCTGACACGTACAACCAATACGAATACGACTGTATACGAAGCCAAAGCCAAGGCAACTAGTGAAATAGTGAAAAGTAAAAGCAGAACAGAGTGTGTAGTGATCTGGTTAAGCTTTAGCTTTTGGAAAATGTAATAAAACCAAGGTATCAAATGTCACTCGTAAACTACAAATGAAAAAAACAGTCAATCTGTATTATGAAAACGCCTGCTTTATGACAATCATCCATGCACTGCATACTTTCATTTCACCATACAAAACGTCAAAAAAAAACTGGTTCAAACTATTCTTACTGGTATTACTATTACTCGATCATTTAACACGTTCCTAGGAACTTACATAACCAAAAATATACGTTCTTCCATAATGAACCAAGACTTAACAAGATTATGTGAAATCTGTAAATATAAAGCCAATCCTAAGCTGGCACTAGCGGAACTGGTCTCCCTGCCGGTCGCAGAAACTGTTACAGTTATGTTATTACCGAAACGCATGCAGCATTTTTGAATTCGATTTCGGTAGAGAAAACTCCATCGAGAAAAACCTCCTCCAATTTAAAATCTTTAAAATCTTTCAAAAACCTCAATCAACCACCATAAAATATATTCTACCCGACGGATAGAACCCTTGCCATTGCTAAGTTAGCCTAGCTATATGTTTTAAACTAAAAGATATAAAAATTCGAAGGAATTAAGCCGATCGGTTGCATTCGCAGTCATAGTTTATTTAGGTTCTGATATTCTATAACTTGACATGACCTTTGACATTGATTAGAAAACCTTAAAAGGCTGTGGCAGTTGGCATGTCCCTCTCTTCACTCCCTATCCCTAACTTTATAGTCCATTTAAGTTCATAATATTTGTTTATAACTTACTTACTCATACTCTGAGTCAGAGACAAACTCGTTAATTTAACTACGACTAGCACTCCATTTACTAATACGACGACCTTGATACCTCGTTCTCGCATTCACGAAGGAAACTGGAATGAAAATAAATTAGCTAGCTTAGTTAAATGGAAGCTGAAGCAGACAGATAGTGTTGGAAATAGAACATTAATTTTGATTACTTACTACATTTAAATCCAAACTTAACTACAACTACTACTACCACCCCCTCCGCCTTGTATGCATTGCACGTAACAAAAGTTACTGACTGATTAAACATGCTTGCTGTTGCTATTACAAAACTTACACATTATGTCATAAATGACGGCTTAAATCTCATGCAAGTAAAATGCAATATTCGAGTAACCGGATATTTAAGGGTTAGATAATTTATCACTTTTCCTTCCCTGGGCGAAATTAAATACAGTTTTCATAATTATTCCATGGCAAAGATAAAGGCGGTTTAAAGGATAAGACCAATTAAGTTAAATTGATTGATTGATTGACTGATTCAAATTTATTTTCATGATATACTGACGCGTAACACATATCAATAGCAAATCTTACAACCTAATATCTAAATATATTTTAATTGCATTAACTGTGGGCTTGCATGGTCCCTAATTTTTATCCTTATTAATTCTATTTGACATCCCTAATTTTTATTGATAATAATAGCCTTCCATTAAGGCATACGGCGATACTGAGTTCTGTCAAAGTATTTTGTGTATTATTATAAGTGTGTTTAAGTAATTTTAATTTCGAGCACTTCTTTTGAGACATGAGATATCACCTGTAAGAATAGCAGTGGTCATCATTAGCTGACTGATTCACTGATTGGACTGATGAAAATTTAAATTGACGAAATTAATTAAAAAGTGAACGTGGAAATGTGGAATTTTGGAATATATACCACTTACCAAAATTAGAAACTGTGTCACTGTGTGCATGTAAATATTTTTCAAGGAAAGGGAGCACGGAAAGTACTAAAATAGTACTGATGATAGTACCGATAGATAATGATATAGTACCGATAGTACTGATCAGTGGTGTGCTACTAACAGCACTGTTATTACGCTATGAATATTATATCGACAGTTGATTTCTTTTGGTATGATTAGAGCAACAGACTGATCAAGGACCGGCTAGACAGAGTTGAGTCTGAGTTATTACTTGGCACTACTAAATAATATTTATTTTATGTTTTTTTTTATCTTACGCAACGGGTACCCCTTGAATCGTGGTTGGCTCAGTTTTCTTTCAATTCGGCTTTGTTCAAACGCTTCAATTAAACAAAACAATATTCGAAATCGCAATTCGGTGCTCTGCCCTGAGCCCCGCCCCAAGTAACACCATGTAAAGACATTCTATTATTATAATATGGCATTCGCTTTGGATTATTGATTGCGGTGATTCGTAAAACCAGGCCAGGAACCCGGAAAACGACACACTTCCTTGAAATGAAAACAATTCGTACAAGTTAATGAATTACCTTTCGGAATTGATTGGGCACTCAAATTAATCGAATCGCATGACTAGAGCTAAATTAACTGTAAAAAGATGAAGAGTGACTCACAATTCAATTCTGATACTGGTACTTTGAAACCGATATTTTACTGAGTATTCAAATACTTTTACAATTAAAAATAGCAAGTAGTCACCCTAGCCTAAAATTCTTGTACAAGTAACAGAAAGTAACACCGACATCAGCATCTAATTCTCTCAATTTGCAATTTGCATACTACGTAAATTCCAAATGAGTAAACCAAAAGATATGGAAACGATTAACTAATACAATATAATATATTAATTTCAAAAAACATATGAAAATTAAGGTTGAAAACCCTAAAAGAATTCACGGAGGAAATGTCCAAAATCAAATATTGAATGAAGACTTTCGGCCGGATATCAATTGTCATAAAATACGAGTCGACAGTCGAGTCATGTAAGAGTCGGGCTAATTTCTAAGAACATAAAATCAAAATGCGATCGGCTGGAAGCGGAAATGAACAATGACTCAACTAAACATTATATGACGAATTCGAGTACAATTATTACGGAAATACAAAATAAAACTGTGGGAACCTCTACTGTCTACTACAATCAAACACCTAACATTGACCTACTTGGGGCCGGGTACCGTTTTACGGATTTTGCCAAAATTTATGCATTAAATGTACTGTATACGGAATATCGATATCAATTGACCTAAGCTTAGCTTAACTATTATTGACCTAACGATGAAAAATTTTCTGTATAATAAAATTCAGATGCGGGATCAAAGAAAAACGATAGTTTGTTAGACTAACCGACCATTGTGTTAAAGACCCAAACCCGAACACCATGAAAAACAAAATGTCGCATGTACATTGAACCGACCAATGTGTTAAAGACCCAAACCCGAACACCATGAAAAACAAAATGTCGCATGTACATTGAACCGACCATAGGCCGAAACCTCCTAGATTTGCATCCTAGGCTTCTTCAGATTCCCGAAAGTCCATTTTAGGTACAACGAATTCATTTTTACCGACGATAGCATTACAATTTGTAATATTTTACACAAAAACTTAGTTTTAGCTACACCGAATTTAATAAAAATCGCAAAATCGAAGCTAGGCCAGGCCTACTGAAGCCTACCTGGGTTTCGGCCTATGGAACCGACCAATGTGTTAAAGACCCAAACCCGAACACCATGAAAAACAAAATGTCGCATGTACATTGTACATGTCGCGTACAAAGCATTTGCAACAAAGTTTTACTCTCTCATCGTTATCGAATTCATATGAGCATTCCAATCCAACTAAATATGCACTTCTATTTTCTATAGCCTATGTATAGAAAATAGAAGTGCCCAAATTAGACTATAGGTATTCTAACTTCCTCATGAAATATCGGTAAATTGCCAATTAACTTAATTTCGACAACACAAAAGTAATCAACAACAGGCGTCTAAATTCTCAGCGTGGATAGAAAATCCGACCTAACCTATCCTGGGAATAAGATTTTCTAAAATTAAAAAATCTAGAAAATTATTTTGTTGACATTTACGTAAAAAAGAAGGAATTTCGGTTATAAGATTTTTTTCTAATTCTCCATTTTACCAATTTTACCAAGGATTATCGAATCGTGCGGACCGAATTTACAATACTTTCCTTGTACGATAATATCTTTAAAGGTCAAACGATAACTCGGAAAGGAAAACTTTGTACAAATCACATAAAATATATCTTATCGATTTTATTAATATTTGTATAATTAAACTCACCTAAATTTGTCAGAAGAATTAAGCACAGCCGGCCAAAATTAATTTATGGATCCAATCAGTAATTGATTAATCAATTATTGTGATTTTCCTTGTATGATTGAATATTTTGGGGGGCGTGAACGCGTGAATGGTGGGGATTTTGGTCAAGGAATTCCGAGTGCATGGATGTAGATGGGAACAACACGAAGTTTATCGATCCGCCCTTCCTTCCTTGTAAAAATGACTGAGACGAATTGAGGACTGATTTACGAAGAAAAACAACACTCTCACCGTACCGGACCTTTTCTTCTGACTTGAGAATTTGACCTGAATGACCTCTTAAGTTGAGTTGACCCGGCTTGGTGATTGTTGAACGCTGAGTTGAATGGAAGAAGAGAAAAAAGGAAATGTAATGTTGGTGGACACGTCTGTGTGTGTGAGGTCCATAACTCTGTGGGTGCAAGTGGAAATGGAAATGCCCTCGAGACTCCTCTCATGCTCCACCGTGTTAAACGCCTCGACTCAATGACAGATCAGTTGACATCATATGCTCCTCATAGCAAAGTTACTGAAACTACGATATATGGCAGGTGTAGATAATCGACGATTTTTAAACGCCCATTGTTTATTTTTAACATACGGTCGGTTATCGGTATATTAGTACTAATCTATCATTACTATGAGTGGGTATGGCTGATGGCTATAATATGTACATTGTAGCAAGCATACGGCACGGCACGGGCGGGGGTTCGGCCGGAATGTCCGACTATACTGCATCATCGCATATTTTCGGACCTTCGGCCTGATGCCCGATCGTGTTTTCTACGACCTTGACCTTTATCTCTGCATGTCTATAATATGGCGCACTTCCGACAATGTTGACTTTTACTGTTGGAACTAATTATGAATATTTACCTTCGACTTCGACTCATGACTCATCTTAATTATCTCACCTATAAATGTTAATTTTAGTCGACTAATTAGAATTGACCTAGGACTAGGACACCTATACACATTGTGGGAAATATTTGGTATATGGCTATTATTCGATCGACCAACAAATTCTAAATCTACTTGTACTCACGGACATTTGTGATTTGTCCAAAATTATGGACGGTCCCAACTAAATCGATCCCCTTCATGTGCGTAGATTCAAGGCGAAGTTATGTATATTCGGTTGGCGGAATTTCAGCGGCTGAAGAGTAACTCCGCACATACTATATCGTCGAGTAAATTCCAAACTAGGTGTAGGTATTCAGCATGTTCAATTTAGGTTGTTCGGACCGATCTCGATCGTGAAGCAGCCTTTGACCTTGACCCTGCCATTCACGAATTGTAAGACAAAAATGGTGAATACAAAAACAAATCGTCCTCATTGCTTTCTGAACTTTCAATTTCTGTGAAAAATACGTAAGAAGACCTCCTCGTGAGCAAAAAGTTGCAATTCTCATCCCATGGGAAGGAGAAACAAGGCAGTAAAATAAATCCCCTGGTTGCATTAAGTAGCAAAGTATGCATAGCCTGGATATACTTTATATTCCTATGTATACTCAAGGGTTGTTTGGAT
>JAQGCA010001376.1:0-17927 GCA_034698945.1 Protaphorura quadriocellata
TTTTGAAAAAACAATCGGAATCCGGTTTGTTTACACACTATGACCCTACCTAGTAGGGAAATGGTCTAATTATCTTGGTCGTAGGTACACGTACGCACGTGGAAATGTCACCATGACGGCCGCTGATGTTTGGTCATTAGCAAACAAACAAATCATTTCCAGGTTTTGCTAGGGCGAGTGAAATACACTTTCAGTAATTGAAAGGAATTTATTTAAAAAGTTGAAAAATACTAAAAGTTATTCAAGAGAATCGAATTGATCAACTGACAACGAAATATGTCTCTCAAAGCTTGGTGGTACGGCAAAGATGCAGTTTTCTTTGATAATAAGTACAATGAAAATATGAGGGCTCAAGACGAACTAAAGAAAGCTGATATTATTGCAATTTTCTTTGGCATGTATATGAGTAGACCAGACAGAATCCTGGCAAAACATTTGGCAAAATTTCATACGGTGAGGAACCAATGTCATTTGATATGTAAAAAGAAAATTGTCTAGTCAAGATTTTTGTTTTTTAATTGACTCAGAAACTCCGAAAGCATGGAGGTCATTTCCATATAATTTTTTGTTCAATGGACGCAAATGAAAAGGATTGTCACGATTTTGTGAAACAATTTCATGGAAATTGGCTTGTCATTCCGTGGAGTGCTCAAGCCGCTCGACGAACAGCCAAAAACCAATGCAACATTATTCGTCATCCATCATTAGTGATTTTTAAAAATGAAGGCGAAGGGCTCCTTCTGTCCTTGGATGGAAAAGATGAGTTTCAGGATTATGGAGATGGCGCTTTCTCTTTGTGGAAGGAAATGGCCGCTGGAACTTATATCTCAGAAGATGCCGTTCGTGGCACGACCGCGGCACCTGTCGAAAAAGAGGAAGAGGCGGCAAGTGGAGGTGATCAGTTACAAGAAAATACTGATTTACAAGGACCACCTCCTCCAGAAAATTCAGATATGCCAATGGGACTGGACGATTCAGAAATGCAAGAAGAGGAGGGAGATTTAGAAGCGCCAGAAGAAGAAGAGGGAGATTTAGAAGCGCCAGAAGAAGAAGAAGATTTAGAAATGCCAATGGAACTGGAAAATGCAGAAATCCCAACAGATCAGGAAAATGAAGAAGTTCCAGAAAAATCCAAAAATTTAGAAGTTCTAGTAAAAGCAGAGAATTCAGGAGATCTAATAAAACAAGGAAATTCTGGGAATCCGATAAAACAAGGCAATTCAGGAAATCCAATAAAACGCAGCAATTCTGGAAACCCAGTTCAACCAAAAACATCCGGGGATCCAGTAGAATCAGAAAACTCTAAACCTGACTAAGTACTGAATAATATAAGTGTAAATGAATCCAACGAGGACTTTGATTGTGTAACGTGTACTTCGTTTAGTTGTAACTTGAGGAATGCGAGATACTTCTGAATACTGCAAATAGAATCATGCAAGAGCGTATTTGAGTTGAAATAAAGACTGACCGTAATTTTTTGAAAATATGAAGAGCATGCGTTATTATACTTTCCTTAACGAAGAACAGGTCTTGTGAATTGAACTTCAACGTGTCAAAATAGCATTAATTTTCAAAGGGGGATTACTGTTCAATTTTAAAGATTATTGTAATTCACAATAATCTTAAAATGTAAAATTCAACCCACCACTACTTTTGTCACGATCGTTAATGTTTGAGTAATATAATGCCCATTTGATTCTGTACAGTGAGAGTGAGTATAGTCCCGAAAACTGCTCTTAAAGATTTTCATTTTTGCTTGATGAACAGATATACTATTCGTCACCAAAATTTGGAGGATGGTGTGATGTCCGAGTTACTCGTGAACGATGTGACTCAAGACTTAGGTGGCATATATTTTTGTCGTGCTGGGAATATGTTTGGAAGCGACCAGACCTCGGTTGTTCTAAAAGTTCAAGGTTAATACCGATTTCAAAAAATGAAATCCCCGCGAGCTCAACTTTCTCATATTATTCTTAATCTAAAAAAACAGAGCCACCTGGGCAGCCTGGAAATCTTCGAACTGTGGAACAGTTGAGTCGGTCTGTCCGATTGTCGTGGTCCGAGGCCTTCAATGGAAACAGCCCTTTAGTCAATTACATTGTTCAATACAAGTTTCCCTCAGGTAAACCATAATCCGAAAATATTATGTACTCCAAAAATGACCTTAGCAGGTTGCCGTTTTTATGGTATAACAATGTTACAATTTTCGAGGGCATAATTTTATCTGGTAATTGATAAAATTATCAGGGGTATTCAAGAAGGCATTTCTATATATCTTCAGCGGAGAAGTTTAATTAGGACACGCTGAATAATTATGTGGTCAATCCGGCATTGGTCGATGCAATTGTAGGGATTTCAAATTAAAAAAATTATATCATATCGGTGCTTCTCCCGCGCTGATTTTACTAAAAAAAATGGCTGTGAGATTGCCATGGTCCACCTTATGGATTTAGTGATAAACTGTCTACACTTCTTTTTGAAAACCGTGAGGATGAGATTGTCACTTCAGAATGATGGGACATTTTGGTATCAAAAAAGATTAAATTCCGGAAAACATCATTTTTCAGTGTGGCCATCTTTTTGAATATCTAAATTGTGTAAACTATTTTGAAACAATGCTATAATGTTCTAACCAGGTAAAGACCAATACAACTAATATAATTTTGGTGAACAAGACATACGGATTAGAATACGTAAAGGGAATTTAAATGTTCAATGATTCCTTTAAAAAATATTTTCATGACTTATTCCTTCGAATTCCAGTGCTTCCTTCTGACAATTTCCACCGCAATTTTGAAGCTTCTATTTACAAATTCTTGGAATCAAGTCAACTGTTATATGAGATTAGAACAAATGCTAAAACAAATGCGCCGATTCAGTTTATCGGAAACCCGGCAAGGTTTACGTACTAGAATTAACTGAAGTATCGATGAGATGTCATTTAAAAGCAAATTATCCAGCGATTGGCATAAAATGTCCAGGACCGCGCATTACATTCCGAAATAAATCAGGTAGAAGTCAAAAATTTTGTTGAAACTTTCAGCGTCTTGGACAGAAATGGAAATCCAAGAACTGATTGTCCCTGGAGGACAAACATCCGCCAAAGTAGAACGCTTGACCCCATCAACAGCCTACTCTTTCCGAATTCTTGCTCAAAATGGAATGGGATTCAGTCCACCCAGTGAAATGGTTCAGGTCACGACGTCCGAAGAAGCGCCGGAGGGTCCTCCAGAAGATATCCGAATTGAGGCAATTTCTTCAACCAAATTAAGAGCACATTGGAGCGCACCAGAGAAGAAGTACTGGCACGGAAATATTTTGGGGTTCTATTTAGGCTACAGGGAATTAGGTCCCGCTTTTATGGCTGAAACATCGCACAGCAATTCTGGTCCTGGAGGAGAATTCACGACCACAAAGTTTGGCATAAACTCTGTCTCTACACTGGATATGAATGGATTTCATTTTCGGACAGTCGAGGTGAGTTTCTGGTTTCATAATTTTTAACGGTATGAGCATCACTTGTGTAATCTGCTTGAAGCGTGGTATAAATTTTCGAAAAGTTTGATTTGTTTGAAAACCCACTGCACTCGATTAGTCCTTTGAATTTGTAAATATTTTGTATGGCCAGTTAATCTTCCATATAACGAACCACCACGGAGAAAATGAATAAGTTCGTTATATTGAGAATAAGGGTACGGTGCAATTTTAACCTTTTAGAAATTGAAATTATTTCTCGTGACATTCAGGAGAGTTCGTTATATTATACAAATGGTACGGACAGAATCAAAAAAATCTGGCCTTGGAGAGCAGGCGGTCCTAACTGACAAGGAATTATAACACAGCAAAAGGTTTATTGAAGGATCCCATTTCATGAATAATCCACTTTCGTAGAAATAAAGATATTAAGGCGCTTCGTTTAAGTAATGCTCTGTCGCTTGTGTAAAAACTAGACTGGGTCAGGAATGTGAGACAGAGGCAATGAATACTGTCGCTTGTGTGAATGCATTTCCAAGCAGATACGCTAACAGAGCACACTGACAAGCGCTGAAACTATAGTTGTTTTCATGATTTTGAAGATTACTTGATTTGTAAAATTATTCATATCCATTATGAATTTTATTGAATCCACTGCTCGAGTTACATCAATAACAAAATAACACATTTTTTACTAACAATATCTAATGTTAAAATTAATAATATTCAGTAATACGGTTGCACTACTAGGGTAGAACTCATAATTGCAATTGCGTTCCTTCTATTAATACTGTCATTTAAAATAAGATATACATTATCAACATCAACGCGTTTAATATTTATACAAAACAATAAATTATGGTTAAATTTGTTTAATTATTCCTTCGACAGTACCAGGTAATTTTGTGACGTGGTATCCCTTTTGTTTATCCAAAGAAACAGGTTTGATTAAGATTGTTAGACTGAACAAGTAAATGCAGTTGTAATCAGTAATAAATAAATCCAAATATGTACGTCAGTGCAATTTGAGTAATTTTTTGCCTCCAAATTGACTTGGGAGTTGATCCGGAGCAATAATGTTTAGTAAAAACTCTGACCACTCTTTTCTGTCGACTCCAAATACTTTGACAGCCCTCTGAGAATTTTTGGAAAATACAGGTCTCAAGGTTTCAATGAAAGGCTTCGCAATTGAAGGAGCTACATTTCAGAGTGAATAGTGAATAACAATAAATTAGTCTATTCATTATCAAGTTCCAAAGTGCAATGTAATATTGTCAACTAACGAATAAAATCCATGATTTTGTACTCACCGTTAATTATAACTACGTATCTGTTCAACTCTGGGTAAAACTTTTCAAAATTCCTTAGGAACTCCACATACATCTTTAGACCTGTGGAAATGTCAAATAATAAAATTAAATAGAACGAATTGAGGATTCAAATTTAAAATGCTAGCCTTTGAGCAATTTTAATCTTACACTCTTATTTCTGAGTTCATCAAACCTTGTGTGAATTCTATTTTTCGGATTTTCGACATAGAAAATTCTTCATAATGTGAAAAATGCCCAACCGGATCAATTTATCCATAAATGGTTAGTTAGTTAAGTTCCTTTATTCAGGTCAAGAATTTCAGTTATCTGTTGTCAATATTCGACCTATTATTTTTACTGGACCATTTTTTTGCTTTTCCTTTTATGTAAAGTAAGCAGATTTGTTTGATGAATGTACCAAAATATACCACGATCGGATAATTGACAGAAATATATTTGTTAGAACGTTTAAATGAAATATTCGTTTACACGCTCAGTGTATAAAACTATGCTGATTGGGTATACCTTACTCCTAATAATGATTTTTCAAAAATTGAGCTTACACTCATAGCAGGTGTGTTGCTTGACACTGAACCCATATGCATCAACTAGAGTGACAGCTTGATTGATGTCTTTTCCTGTACTTTTAGCCAGCTCTCGAATTTTTGATTCTGTTTTCTCCAGGAATTGATTCATGTACCGAACCATTTTTTCACGATACCCGGCCACAACGAGTTTTCGGATATCATGGCCAATGAGTGAAACTATTGCAACTGGAATATAAATCAATTAAATTAATATATGTTTTTTTTTGTACATACGGACACTTGTCATACGTATAGATTGTCTTACATCCAAGACACACTTAAGTCTTATTTGCACAATTGAATTTGCATTGAACATTACTACATTACATTACTTAAGGCATAAACTTAAAAATGTGAATAATAAAATTTCACTCACGTGGATTTCCCTTTCTGTCAATGCCTTCCAGGATGCATGGTGGGCCCTTGAACATGTCAACGATTGTTGTTTCATTCAGAATCGTGTCCATACGATTTTGTTTTCTCCAGAGTTTAGCCTAAAATATTTATGAAGTAAAAACAATAGGAAATTAAATATTTTTGCGATAATAATTATTATTTGTACCACTTACTTCCCGTAACATCTTGTTGGCAGCAAGCAAATCCAAATCACTGGCTATACTGAAAAGATTTTTTTATAACGAATCCCAATATAATAAAATCGAACGAATGAACGAATTGATGTGTAAATTTATGTACCTCTCAGCCATCGAATTAAAAAAGGGTCAGTCTTCTCATAGTCTTTATCCAATATTTCCATCACCAATGGTCGAAACTATTTTAAAAATGAAAATTTTGTTTAAAAAAACGAATCAGTCATAGAATATGTCACAGTCGACTTTTTTTTACATTTTCAAGTGCATGTCTCTCTTCACTGGAATACTTCTGGTAGTAGTCCGAACTGGTCGGACCGTTCTTTTTAAAATTATCAACCATGTAGTTAGAGTTAAAAATTACACTCATGGCTGTGTAAAATATTGGAGTGAGTAGGAACTGAATGAATAACCACATTGTGGAGTAAATGATATTATGAAGGAGGTGCAGTGACGGAAAATAAATAACAGGTAGAAGAACTTGTAGTAGTGTGAACCAGACTGACTCCACTGCAACTAACCTCATACACTGACTTTAAAATTACTTGTGTCTTTGATTAAATTAGTTTTCTGAACTTGTCCGTCATTCCACATCCTTACCTCATCACGCATGGATTCGGTATTAAATTATATCTTACCACTCTCCCCACGCTACGTTGTTGTTTGTTATTACAGATTCTGTCTTACAATGTTTGCAGAATTACGTCTGTTGCGTATGTCGCTGGCTAAAGGCCAGCCAAATCTTTAAAGAGGTCAAATTCCTTCATGTTTTGATACATGACGCGCCAGCACAGAAGTTTCTTCTATCTTAATAGCCGTACATGTGATAATTAATAAATTAGTTAAAGAGAAATTTCAATTTTTGGGCGATTTGGACTAAAGTGTCAAAAAGTCATCATATCGTTCATATTCAGTGGTGCCTGATCTCACAAATTAAATATAAGGGTGTTTTTGTACCCTCCAATCCTGTTGCACATTTATCAACGAGAATTCCAAACGTTTACCGGCACTCGGCACGCTAAATAAAAAATCATGAAACAAACTATTGGCTCGGATTATTGGCCCCATATCGAGCTAAAATGACGGTATCCCCGCTAATACGAGTTAGCTTTTGTCAGATTTGACATTCAGCCCGGAACACATTCATGATTTAAGCCTTTGTGCGTACAGATTTCGCATTCATTTTTTAGGTGTCCAGTCCTTTTAAAGAACTCAATGAGAGAAAGATATGTTTAAAGTCAGGAACTAACATCATTTTGGTAATCACTTTGTGTGAAAATGATGGGGCATGACATGACATGAATGAATTATTTTCTTTTGATGCTAAATCTTACCAAGGCTAAGACGGACAATTTCTTGGACTGTCTCTACTTGGTGCGATTTAAATATAAAACTCATTTGAAGGACCGACGGGTGCACGTGTACTTATTCAATTCTAAATTGTATTGAATAAGATGTTGATTCGAAGACAGAGGCATTGTACTTTGTACTGGTTGCAATGTATAAAAAGAAAAAGAAAATGGATAGACAAACAAAGGTGCAGTCTGGGCATTGCCAGTAGTTGTGTGGCCAAGAATAATTCACATTAACATTGGAATGCAATAGTCATGGTCTGTAATGAAATTCGAATGAAAAGAGTGCACATGGCGGGGGCTAACTCTGATTGTAATCGGTAATTGAGTGCCCATTCAATCACAGATTCGGTTTACGCAGGGTGTGCCATAAAATCGTCTTGTTAAGGTTCTGGTCGTGAATGCGATCTGCCATTTCTCGTCATTATTGCTTCCATTTACAGTGGGCTTGATATAATTATTTGATAAATTGCGTTTGTTCAGTCACTTTGCAGTGATACTAAAATATTATGTACGAATATGTTCGGTGGTTTGTATTATATCGTACATACTTTTGCCAAGTGTGTAGTTTTCACTGACGACCCTCTAATACATATGTATGTTATTGAGTACTACGAAATCATTTTCACATTGTCCGGGTCATACATTTTGAGTTTTGCCCTAAGCATGGTAAGGGAGTTTAGAACTGTCTTTTCTTAATACGAACAGATTTGCACTGCAAAGGCCTTACTGTAATATCTGAAACAACGATGTTGTTGAAATTATACTCAGGTGGAAGCGAATGGTTTAGTTTAGTGTAATATATTTAATGACAATACTGATAATATATATAAATCTTCCTGAATTCAAATATAATTTTACTAATAATACTGACAAATGCTAAAATACCAACAAAAAATGAATTACAGTATAGACACAACAATATTGACTACAATGGAACAAAACATAATTTTCTTTAAACAAATGCCTCACGCCGACATATTTGAAGGGGCCGGCCTATTATTAAAACCCATTTAGAATTTACACAATTATCATGCAAAAATAAACGTGACTGATTCTGAGTAGTCACCAATGTCCACAACCTTGAATCCTTAGCAAAGCATTTAGGAAGAACTATTATCTGAAAGCGTGTGACAAACCATCGTCAAGGTTCAAGCGGATACAACGTGGAGAAATTTTGGGTTAGTAGTTGGAATTCCCACGGTCCAATTCAGGTTTAGTCATTCTCGTTAATTTCCTTTTTTTTAACCACTCGACCCAGCGCCACAGTTAATGTACTAAGCAACATTAATAGTATTGCATAATTTATTCCTCTCGTCAATTAATAAAAATAATAATGTCTAGCAAGAAATGCGTGCACAACGTCCACGATTTTACCGATTTCAACAATGTTCTTTACTAACAATCAACTTCAACTAACAATGTTGTTTAACAATGACTTTAATACTTCTCCAGTCTTACAACTCAAATCTCGTCAAGCACCTGATGTAATGAGTACCTACAGCAAATGTGCATGTAAAATCTGACTACATCTTCCAAAGTATGACCACTTCAGTATGAATGTCGTCTCAAAATTCTCAAGATTTCCTGAACATGAATTGCGAAAATAAGATGAATATTATAATTGGAAACACCAGAATTGTCCAAGTAGCTTAGACAATGTCATAGTCCATGTGCATATGGGCCGTTCTGTACGTCTACAGGCATGTCTGTATACAAAAGTGCTAGCCTTCATGCTTAAAAAGTTTAGTCCTATCGGATACTATAGGTCAGCCCAAGTGAGGTCAGCCCATTCGCAAACGGGCTGGCCTAAATGGGCTGACATTTCGGCGACATGATATCCGGAACAGAGAACCACAATGCAAACTGAATATAATTTAGTACTCTACATTTGGATTAAACATATCAAACTGACAAAACAATAATTTGAAATGAAATATAAAAGATAAATAAGAAATTACATTAATACGAAAGTAATATTTAGGCATGTATACACACCAGCTTGTACCGTACGGTCTGGTCTGTGTACACACGGACCGCCACATATGCATTGGCTTCCATATAGACTCACATTTTTCGGGTAAAAACCGTCGAAGCTTTGATTATGTCTTTTCCACTTGAACCCCGTGTTGAAAACCTTAGTTTACCACCTGAAGTTTGGAATTATTTAATGCATTTTCGTTTTTATTTAAATTTTAGTTGGAATAGTATGTCACAAAATAGGCGTACTCCGAAGGCAGTAGCAAACATAAAAATCACTTTAATGTCAATAGTTAATAATGTATACTATCTATGAAGCTATGCTCACACACAGACCACAAACTGACTTACAACTTTACCATGTATGGGACACTATTTTGTTTTTTGATTTTGTGTGTATATAACGTAGATTAGAGTAATTGATGGTTTAAAACCTTTCACAAAACAGGTTGCATCAATTATTCAAATTTACTCGGTTCTGTTACGGGATAGTAAGTTTTGAAAAGTCTCAAATTATCGAATTTCCATTTTTGACTTGAAATCAGACTTCTATGAATTAAATCACCAAGGTGCTGTTCCCCCAAACTGTGAAGACAACTGGTCCGAAGGTATACGCTTGAGAAGAAATGAGGACCACTCTCTTTTGTCACTTCCAAAGATATGCATAGCGTTCAATGTCGACGATACCATCATCGGTTTAGCGATTTGTAAAAGGGGCTTTATTGCAGGAGGAGCTGGGACAACACATATAAGCTTAATTAATGAACATAAATTAATTTTAATTTAACTCACCATTTATGAGTACAAGTACTTTTATGTACTCGGGGTAGAAGTTTTGCCCATCTCTTAAAAAATCCAGATACATGGAAAAGCCTATTCAAATAGAGAACATCAGTATTTAAATCAGGGAGATCGGTTAGTTGTGAGAATTAGAGGAAATTTAATTAAGTGCTCCAGAATCTGTTGGCATCCATTCTTTTACAAATGCTCGGACATTTGGCCTTGCATCTGCAGTAAAAGTCAATTAACAGGTATCTAACTTTATCCTTACAGTCAAAGCAGGCATGTTGTTTCAAATTGTAGCCCGTAGAGTCGACGATCGTCGTCGCTTGGCTAACCTCCCGTCCTGATGTTCGATTCAAATACACTATCTTGGTCGCAACACGCTCAAGGCACTGGTTCATTTTACGTGTAACGTTATGTTTTAGCCCACGCATGACCCACCCTCGAATGTTAAATTTCAGAGCTTTAATAATGAAAACTGTTAAAAAGAACATGAATTAGAGGAGTTATTGTTTCTAATCCACTTCTTAAGCCGATGAACCAACCTGGGGTTCCGTCATAGGCGATCCCGTTCATATTGCAGAATTCCGCGTCCTTGTCAGGACCAACGTTCAGCAGAGTTTCGTTTAGGATTGATTCCATTTTATTATCTTTTCTCCATTGCAGTGCCTTTTGAGTGACAAACAAATCTCTTTAAGACATGAGGACTAATCAGTAAAATCATTGTCTTATCTTCATAGTACAAATTAAACCTAATTAGACACAGATCAGATATTCCGAAGTTTTGTCTGAGTCACTTCGTTGTAGAGCAGATATTTGCATGGGTAAACTGCAGATTGTTTTATCAGACATCTTATTGAGTGCGTTTTGGTCAAAATTCGTCTGCGCCAATGAAGCACTTTTTTTCGTCTATCTTCGAACAAAAAAAAAGTTACTACGGTTGTGAAAGTTGAAAAATTATAGGTTAAATCAAGTACTGTTTACGGGGTTTTATTTCCTGACAAAGTTGAGAGGTTCCCAGTGCCCATAAATGCACTACAGAAAATTCTGAACAAAATCAGAATAATTTTTTCCGTCAAGATTTTTTGTTTCGTAAAGTTTTCTGGTATGTCCGATCAAAATCCACCGGAAAAAAAATTATTTTTATTTTTATTGAGAATTTTCTGTAACGCGTCTAATGGACACCTCTCAACATTGACGTGAAATGAAAATCGTCGGAAACAGCATGTGATTTAACCCATGATTTTTCAACTTTCTCAGCTGAACTCGGGAACTTTTTTTTATAAAATTGTCAGAGATAGGCGTGTACTTCATTTGTGCACACAAATTTCGACGAAAACCCACTCAGCGGATGCCACTGCATTTAAGTCCATGTAAAGCTCGCAGATCTAAGTATGTTCCCGCAGTGTTACATTAAGTTCATGTTGTATAAAAATGTGTGTTGTTTCCACCAACCACCCGTGCAGAAAATGTAGATTCATAATAAAAAAAAAACGTTACGCGGCAACACAATTACATATAAAATAAGATGTATTATTTCATTTACTAATTCAACTAATTTAAAATCGGTCGAAAAATTCCTTAAATCTGTAGCTAGACTTGTACTTGGCAAAGAGAAATATGACAGAATATCATCAGAGCTACATAAATGACAATTTGTGTTGGCTCGGTCCGAATTATTTATTTGTTAAGTCGGTATTATGTACAATGATTAAAGTGATAAATGACTCAAGGGCACCTACTGTATTCGAAGAAATGTTTCTACCAAATTCTAAACTGCACTCACATGCTACGTGTCATGCAAACAGGCTACACAAGGTCAACATTAATTCTGAGTATGGAAGGAAGTGTTTTTTTCTATTTCTGGTACTAAACTTTGGAATGAATTGAATGTTGACACTAATTGTTCTTTAAATTCTTACAAAAAGAAGGTTACCCACTGGGTTTTAACTGAGTGTGACAGAGTGTAAATTGTGTTATTGTAATAACTGTCTTTTCTTGGTATTACTAATTCACATTGTAAGGACCCAGTAATGGGAAAATGTGTTACTCTAAATAAGTAAATAAATAAATTATTTCTGGTAAGTAAATATCTGATCTGAGAAGGCTCATAAGCTTTATCTTTGAATTACATGAAGTAGAAAGAACTGTTCTTAACCGTTTGTATGGTAACATGTATACCTTTCGAAGCATCACGTCTGCTTCATTTAGATCCAATTGGCAAGCTAAAAAAAAGTAAAAATATGGATGCTACGTTCGGTTTGTTTCTACGTTTATTTAAGAAATATTAAAAGCTGCTATAAATGCATGAAGGAACGAACCTCTTATCCATCTGACCAGGAATTCATCACTCCGTTCGTAATCTCTCTCCAGAACATCCTCCACCATCGTACGAAACTTTGAATATAATTAGATGAGTTAGCTAGTTGTAGTTAAAATAATGGCTTATTCGACCAAAATGCCTACACCGGTGATTAAAATCACAATCTCTGAGTGAATTTAACAAATATTAAAACCTCCTTCTCACAAGTTATTGAGTTGTGACTTACAGGCAAGACACTACTCTTTTCGACTTTGTGATTCATATATTACATAAGAGTCAATAATTTAATAGAAATTTGCAATTAGAAACAATTTCTTGTGGAATTAATTTGCCGCTTTTAACGATTTTCGGGTACATTGAGCTAAAAAAAATTACATTCGGTTTAAATTACCTGTATTAATCCATTTTTTTCTGCTTCAGTGTATTTGCCTACGCCTGTGTTATCTACGGTATTTTCATCATTTTGATGTGAAGCAGTACTAAAAATTAATATACTCATTAATGAATAAGAGATGCTAGTAAAATGCAATACTGCTGAAAACCACATTTTTATAACTCAACCTCACGAGGATAATCAAATGGAAAGATACTATTTAATTAAACTTGCAGTCAAAATTAGTCTAAACGAATATTAAAACTTAGAAAATTTGAAACCACTGATAAGGTTTTGAAAAAAAAGCAGAACAAATTAGACCTGAGTGCTTACTCGCCTTACACAGTGGAGAATGAACAAATTGGTGAATCCTGTCTATTGTTTTCCTTACATTATTGCCAGAATTTAATTGCGACATTGCGCATACAGAGTAAATGAGGTAACAGACTGTTTTTCGCGAACAATTTATTAATATGTCTGAATTTTATAGCAGACTGCATGTGCAAATGCAAATCTTTCCTTACTTTTTGCGATGATTCTCGCATGTATGCACTGAAATCAGAAATCGATCATCTCTTCGGTTACAAAATTTGTACTAAGAAATCTTGCCCCATGGAAATCCCAAGTGGAAGTGCGTCTGTTTGTCTGTCCTGGTCATAAAAAGGTGGGAGGAGCTGCGCTAATTATGAGGTTCAGATGCCGTAAATATTGTTATTTGTACATTGATCCTCATTCTTTCTGGGACAGCCCTCGTAGATCGTTTTCTTTGATCGTGACTTATTGAGATGTACGCCTTAAAGGATAGAAAATACTCCACACTTAATATCAAATACAGGGTGGTTCATAAACATTCACACGCCCAACTGGAAGGAATGGAAGACACACAGACTTACATTATTAATTATTGCATTGAGTTTACAGACTTTATTGTCCATACAAACATTGTACAGTGGGAGTAATATTACATATTTATAATTAAACATATAAATGGTGCAGACGCTATGGCTTACAGAATTTGAGAGGTAAAAAAAGTTGACTGAGGAATCATTAAATTCTTTGTACGTTATGAAATTTTTAATATCTACTTTTGAACATTGCACATTTGTAGATTGCATTATTTCTCATCAATGCATCAAACTAATGACCAGGGAGCTGTTCCTCCAAACTGTGCAAACAACTGGTCCGCAGGAATATGCTTGAGGAGAAATGAAGACCATTCTTCTTACATGTAAAGTTTTCAATGTCGATGAAACCATCAACGATTTTATGATTTGTAGTAATAACGATTATAGAATCTTAGGAGCTGAAACAAAACATTCGTATCAACTCTCTGTAAACACATACAAAGTTTAAATTCTACTTACCATTTACGAGAACGGACAATTTTGTGTACAAAGGGTAGAAATTCTGCCCAACTCGCAAAAAATCCAGGTACAGGGAAACGCCTGATCGAATCAAGAATAACCAGATAATTCAGATTTGTTTCATAACTTTAATATTCAGAAGACAAAAGTCTTTAGCGAATAGCCTTTTTCTTACGATTTTATGTAAACCAATTATAAGTCTTACACTTACATTCAAAGCAGGCATGTTGTTTCAAATTGTAGGCCCAAATCGTCGACAATTCTGTCGCTTGGCTAATCTCCTGTCCTGACGTTTGATTTAAATACCTTATCTTGGTAACAACACGCTCAAGGCACTGGTTCATTTTACGAGTTAGGTTTGATTTCAGCCCACGCATTATAACGCCTTGTATGTCAAGTCTCACAATTTTAATATAAAAAACTGTTAGGGAAATAATTATTTTAGCGAATTCAGATTTTTGAGTTTGTCCACTAAGTCCGAAGAACTAACCTGGTGTCCCGTCCTAGGCGATTCCATCAAGACTAAAAATCTCGGACTCCTTCGACTTGGAGATTCGTCCAAGATTGTGTCCATCTTAGTATCTTTTCTCCATTGCTGTGCCTTGTGAGAAATAATTCTCCATTTAAGTCTGTGACGACATTTGTATCATGAATAAATCAATAATAAAAATGAATAATTATTTCTAAAGCGCATTTCGGAGTAAATAGTTAGCACACCAGACACTCCGGACTCCGGTGGTCTTGTCTATTTTGATCAGATTGATTATATTTCGAATTTGATATCTGATCTTTTTATTGCAAAATGTACATATTTCTTTTTCCAATATTCTCAAATTTGGACTGGACGCACTTGGGAGCTGGGGAAAATTGTTGTAAAACCCTATTAATATGCAACATGAGCATGAATACCTTCTGAAGCATCTCGCTTGCGGCATTTAAATCCAACTTGCGAGGCTCGAAATTAAAAATATTGTGTTAAGTCAGTGCATTTATGCTGACTATGTCTATGTATGACTAAAAACTATTAAAATGCACAAACCTCTTATCTATCTAATCAGGAATTGGTCATTTCGTTCGTAATCACTCTCCAGAACATCATCCATCACCATCTTACGAAACTAATTATATAACATAATTAGTTGACTATCATATAATACTCCGTATTCCAACAACCAGTTTCTTAAGCAATTTTTATATTACAAAATAAAATGACAGAAAATTCCATGTAAGCAGTAATTAGAATACAACATGGTTAATCATGTTACGTTGGCTATCAATTTGGCTTGAAACTAGGCCAAAAGAGCTCCTAAAAAAGCAACCACTAGTTAACATCTGTTCGAGGGATTGGACCCCCCAGCAAAGCGAACAGTCTGTGGAGCTGTGGACTATGCTTCCTGTTGAAAGATATGATTATCAAATTGTATTTTATTCTTCAAATTACCTGAATTACTCCATTTCTTTCTTCTTCACTGTACTTGGATACAATTTTATTACCTCCACTGTTTCCATAATTTTGACGCGAAGTAGTGCCAAATATTATGCCGGTCAATGAAAATGCGATTTTCGTTAATGATAAAGCTATTGATAACCGCATTTAGCAATACACCTCAACCGAACAAGAGAATTTGAAGAAAAAAAACTAGTCCTAGTCCTACTCTGATTTCAAAAATTGAAATGTACGGATGGGATTTCGAAAATTATAAACCAGAAGGTCACACCTAAATTCCAACTCGCCTTATTCCGGATAGAATGAACTAATTTATGAAACTTTTGTACTGTTTTCCTTAATTTCTTAACAGAATTCTGACGAAGATATAATTGCGATTATTACGACACAGCGTACAGGAAGTAGAAAAATAATGTTTTTCTTGAAAAACAATTTTCTCGGATCTGTCAGAAACGTATTTCATGTGTAGGTGCGACCTTGCTCTTTTTTTGTGATTAGTCCCTAATGTCTCACAAAAACTATCATTCCTCTGATTACAAAATTTGTTTTGAAAATGAGGATCCCTGGAAAACCCAAGTATTCATTTGTCGTAAGGTGAGGAAAGGCACATTCATTAGGACAATTTCAGTATAGTCATAAATTTGGTCTTTATAAGTGGGTTTCTTTGTCATAATTTACTGTAGTTAGTCGTTTTATGTTTATGACCACACCGAAAAACGCACCCCCTGTGCAATTGTGCATTACTCGGGATGCTCAACGGGGAAATTTAACTCGGTGGACCTTGGGTTCATATAGATGCACGGTGAGATAAATAGTAGGCTGAAGTCGTTGCACGGTAGCCCAGCTTTGTCTTGTCTACGAAATTGCATAATACTTTTGAGTTAACGACACACGAATGTTTGAAGTCTATTTCGTTTTCAACTCGATAGAGGTGTTACTTAAAACTGGTATCATCGACATTAGTAGTGTCTTGAATGGATTGAACGGACTCCATTTTTGTAGAAGCGTTATTTATTTCCGAGCTTCATTGAGGTATCATCGATCTTTCAAAATTCTAACGTGGAAACAAATGAAACTGACTTGAGTAATATTACGCAACCTTCTTATGATGGTCATCTGTTTTTTAATGGTTTCAGGCAGGCGCTGATTTCGGTGGAACTGCAATCCTTGAAAATTTAAATAAATTTACACGATACGCGATTCTTGTTCAAGCATTTAATTCTCAAGGAGCCGGCCCAATTTCGGCTCCGACTGTCGGTGCTACTCTACAAGACGGTAAATTCAGAGTTTGTTGTTTAATACTATTATAACGAATACAGCACCGTAAGTTTCGGCATTATTTGTAATCCGATATTTTTGCAATTAATTTAATTCACAAGATTGTGTCAGGTATTTGGATTTTATTCGAAAATGCATTATCCTTTGTCGGTATCGTATTCACTGGCCGAATCTGAACTCCACTACACTGCCTGGACCTTATGATTAATTAATTTGCCCAGTTCCGACGATGGCGCCCGAGGCAATTACTTGCGTTGCGACATCGTCCCAATCCCTCCAAATTACTTGGGAGGACCCTCCGTTAGAAGGTCGGAATGGGCTGATTCAAGGATACAAAGTCCATCATCATCCGGAAGACGACACGACTGAAGTTTCACCAAATCCGAATCCAAATCCTGAGGTTAAGACGGTCACCATGAGATCAACGACGCTTCATGGACTTAAACGGTGGTCTAATTATTCAATTTCGATAAAAGCCTACACTTCAGCTGGGGATGGTGTCATCTCAAAATCTCTCATTTGCCGAACCGACGAAGATGGTACCATTTCACTAAATTTCATTTTAAAAAAACTCGTTAGAACCATTCATATTAAAATAAAATTTGGACAACAGTTCCAGGAATTATGACGAATGTTAAGGCTGTCGTCAGTTCACATCGGTCGATTTTGCTCTCTTGGCTGCCACCAGAGAAACCCAATGGACGAATCGAAAAATTCACCGTTTACATGAGATACATTGATGCGACGCGAGTGGTGGGTCCCAATCTTTAGTTTCTTCTGCATAAGGCTCCGATTACAGATCTGAAAAATCTGAATCTGACGTTCGATTATCAGATCTGATTATTACAACTCTACCTGACCATATATCCATTATCTGAAAATTTCATCTGGTTCTGATATCATTATCCTTGGTCGAGTTGTGTAACCGAGATTTGATCTCAGCCTTAATTTTGCAAGTATTTAGTATTCACAGAATTAAACAAATATTTTACACATTTAACGTCCGCTTTACCCGTAGGCTTTACAGACGTACTTTGTATTTTTCTTTTCGTTCTTGGGTTACTAT